>JBBPBX010009879.1:0-23076 GCA_038048925.1 Garcialebias charrua
TATATATATATTTTATATATATACATATATATATATATATATATATATTATATATATTTATATACACAACCCTGTGTACATAATCTCGTTTTCATCACATGTACCACATGCGGTGCAAATGACAATAAAGACTCTCTGACTCTCTGACTCTGATATATAATTATGCCCCCAAGGCTTCATCCACACCAACAGAATGGCCTCATATACATACCAATGGCTGCAAAAATGCTAATTCAATGAGCCATTTGACTAACTCCCATGGGAAGTATAGTTAGAATATCCAAATGGCTCACATGTGGTAGTGCTAGTGTTAATAGCAGACAATTTAAAACACGAAAAATTTATCAATCTATGTGAAGATTTGAGCTATTTGTCTTCATTTTGGGAAGCAGAAAATAGTTTGGGTGATGGAACAAGAAACAACAGGATCTAATTTAGGTCTGATGCTGTATCAGACTGACCTTCATGTCGAGCTGCTCATACCCGCACACTGTGACAAGCCCAGAGCTCTGCCTCTCACTACGTCACAGATGGTGCGTTCGCGTGTAATCGGATTTCCCATGATTAAACACGGCTTGAAGTTCAAAATCACTTTTAAAGCAAAATTAAAGTGATTTATAATTTTGTTTGCAAAAACGAACATATTTAAATGATAAAATATACAGTATATATTTTGAGCAATTTTATGAAAATTAAAAAATCATGTCAGTGGGGCTTTAAGCTTCAGTTAGTTTGGGAATTCCTGAGGAAACAAAATAGTAAAGAGAGACACGGGTCACATCTGTGAACAGTGAGTGTGGCGACTCTTAACTCTCCAGTGAACATGACAGATTCCCCGCAGACAGCAGAGCTCAGGAGGAGTTGTCAGTTCAGCTGTCGCCTCTGACACATCTAACAGAGCAAGAGATCAGGGAATCAAACATCAGAGAGGAAATCCCTATATTTAATAATGTAAGGTAACAATGAGGATTTTTGGCAAAGTAAACAAAAAAAAGAACGAAAAACATGCAAACAGGTTTGTCTATTTTAAATACTGTATTTTCCACTGTACATGTAGCACTGCCGTATAAGTCCCATCAGTCCTAATATGTCTAATCAAGTGGGAAAAAACATAAATATGTTTCATCGCCATATATGTTGCATCACCGCTGATGTGTCGTGTTTGTTACGCGTCACCGCTGACAACCCAGAAATGTGGACCATGTGCCAAAAATCGATGGGTTGCCAAATAGCAGCTGTGGGAGCGTGCATGCACAGGAAGACTTTAACAAGATTTTAACAAGATTAACACTTAAAAACAATGATTTGTTTACTCAAAATTATAGCAAAGGTGCGCCTCAGTCTAACTTTTCCTTAATAAATCTACGTTTACGGTCAAAGCAGCTGCATTTCAAAAGTATTTGCTGCCTCGGTGCTCTGGGAGCGAGCAGCGGGAGGAAATCAGGAAGGCAGAATGCAGCACATTTCTTAGAAATTTAGCAAGATAAGCACCTAAAACAATGATTTGTTTGCTCAACATTATAGCAAAGGTGTGTCTCAGTTGAACTTTTATTTAATAAATGCACTTCAACGGTAGATTTAGCTGCATTTCGCCGGGGCGGCGCAGCAAAATGAAGCTGATTTGATGGTTGTTCCGGGCTCATCCCGGAACTGGACAAAGGTGGCAGACTATGGCAAGCCGATTGTGTTATTAATAGCTACTTTTACCTATTACATGACACAACGGCATGCCATACTACTTGAGTGCCATCTAGTGGCGGAAAATGGTAGTGTTCAATACTTTTCATGTCAGAATGAATGAAAACAGTCATATCTCAGTCAATAATTGTTTTATAAATATGGGGGGGACACAAATAAGTTGCCTCAGTGTGCATAAGTCGCAGTGTATGCAAATTATGCAAAAAGGGGCAACTTATAGGCCATAAAATACGGTAATCCTTTAGGTTTTCCGTGTTCATTATTACGTTTGCACAAATTGATAGTGTCATCTTTAAATGTTTAACATACGATATATGGTAGAGAATTAAAGGGGACCACACATGCAAAATTCACTTTTTAATGTTTTTTTACTCAACTTTGGGTATTTACTTCATAAAAAAACAGTCCTTGTGCCAAAAAAATGCACCCAGTGGTTTATTTACTCTAAGTAGATTTATTTGTCTGTGATTAAAAACGCTTCGTTTCACACTTCCTGCGGTTTGTGACGTCACAAACCGTAGCCAATCACCTCAAACCTGAGTCCAGCCCCTCACCTAGCAACCCCTGGTGATGCTCCACCCACTTGAGTATAAAAGATGTCACGGTTGCCTAGCGGTTTAGGAGCTGACCTGGCGGTCATTTATTCATTTATTTAGCCCCCGGGGGGCTAGGGGTTTGCCCTGCTCCAGCCATGCAGCACATCTCGAGTAAAACCAGAATGTTTTATTACCTTGTTTGAATGAACTCTGTCTCGTTGAAACTGTGCACACACACTCTCGCGGTTTGGACTTGTTTCTTATATGATGAAGGACTACTTTTGCACAACTGTCAGTTTGGTTGAGCGGTTACGACACTTGAGCGCCACGCAGGAGAGCGGAGATCGCATCCTGTCAACGGCATCTTTTTTTCCCCCCCTTTTTTTTTAAAGCCTTTTGTTTCGGAGAAATCGGGGTGAGACTATTCATTCAATTCATTCAACCTTTATTTATACAGGCTAGCCTCGTTGAGTCACGGGGACTCATTTACAAGAGGGACCTGTCTCACTCACACCAAACAACCATCCACTCTCACACTCACACCTAGGGTCAATTTAGAGTCACCAATCAGCCTAACAAGCATGTTTTTTGGTCTGTGGGAGGAAACCGGAGTACCCGGAGGAAACCCACGCATGCACGGGGAGAACATGCAAACTCCACCCAGAAAGGCCCCGGACCGGGATTTGAACCGGCAACCTTCTCGCTGAGAGGCAGCAGCTCTACCAGTTGTGCCAACGTGCTGCCCAAAGATATATACATCGACATAATAGACTAGATATCGACGAAGTGTGAAA
Source organism: Garcialebias charrua (assembly GCA_038048925.1). NCBI lineage: Eukaryota > Metazoa > Chordata > Actinopteri > Cyprinodontiformes > Rivulidae > Garcialebias > Garcialebias charrua. The sequence goes on from JBBPBX010009879.1 coordinate 3,029, forward strand.
TAACGACATCGACTAGATATATACATCGACATAATAATACTTTATAATTGTTATTTTTACGTTTTAGTTCAATTTTTAGTGTAATATCGCTCCCAACGCGCAGCCGGCAGAAAACTGTGCACACACACACTCTCTCGCGGGGCGACAGTCTGTACCATCAAGCACCACTGATCGATATATTTTCAGATTAGCAACTTATTTATTTTAAGAATACCTTTCACTTCATCAAAATCTAATCAAAACTTCAGCGTTCTAAATGTAGGTGGTTGTGATTATTTCTTATACGATGAAAGACTGCTTTTTGCATAACTGCCCGGTTGGCCCAGAGGTAGTGAACCGGACTCGTAATCCGAAGGACACGGGTTTGCCTCCCGGTCGCGGCATCCTTTTTTTTTAAGCCTTTTGTTTTGCAGACCGCCGGCGAAGACACCATCTGCGTGCGTGAGTTGCTGGGAGCTACTGACTTTTGAGGTCCGGGGGTCCGGTCAAAGGTTGCCTCATGCGGATAAATTAACTGGAGACATTCTGTGAACTTTGTTTGTGTGTGGACTGAAGCAGCGATCGCTCCCAAAAGCGCCGCATGCAACGAGCGGAGCTAACACCGCCCGCTCGGAGGAGGAAAAGCTATCAGTGGGCTAATGCTAAAAAAAGGAGCTGCAAATGGCGGCGCGCGCAGAGGGCTTTTGGTAAGTTATCTTAAGCTACTAGCACTAACAGTAAGTCAAATGAGTAATAAAAAAGAGCTAATTTTAAAATAACAACATATTAGAGATACTGGCTGTTACAGAGGGCGTAGTTAATGTAAATAGGTCTTTGTAGGGCGTGGCTTTCAGACCTCATTATTCATAAACCGGTCGTTTAGAACGGAAGTGAAATTTGGCAGAATTAGAAAGGGGATATTTTATTATCTAAGCATTATTTTGTGTATAAAATTGACTGAAAATGGTCTGGATAGCCCACAGATAAACCACAAAAAATTATATATCCTACATTTGGTCCCCTTTAAATAGACCATGCATTACAGTGTTTCCCCTAGTTAACTTGTCATGGCGGGGTGCTCATTTCATCCATGATTTTTCTTGATGGGGAGGGACAGAGACATGTCTGAGCAAAGCTTGTACCAACAGTTTTTGAGTAGGGACGGGGGGCGTTCAGCATGAGGGAAGAGGCACGTTTAACTTTTTAGCTAGAGAGCCTGTATTTCGTGCTGCTAGCTTAGTGCTATGTCAGTGCCGGGTGAAAGTGGGGGGCAAGTTCGCTTTGGTAGGCGGGGTGGGGCACCCCGCTTGTATAATGGTAGGGGAAACACTGCATTACATAAGCCACGATGCTGACCATCCCTGTAAAGCAAAGATCTCACATTCATGAATGCATTTCAGCATCATGACTCGAACAATAAGGTATGCTTAAATCTCACAGCCACAGGGAGCACACTCACTAATCTGAAAAAGAAAAGAGTGAGGAGAGGAAAAAGAAAAATGTGTCCCGTTTCAAAAGCACACACTCCCCCCGCACACACACACACACACACACGCCTGACTGTGTGCATTTGTCAAAGCCAAGGGAAACCTTCACACAAAGAAACATTGCAAGGCGAAAATCTTTTTTCCTGCGTGGAGCATTAAATGAAAGACGATGAGGTTAATAGTCTGAGGTGACCTGACACATTGTGTTCTGAATGACAAATTCAAAGCCATTTTAAAAATAATAAGTCCAATGAAATCATATCAAGAAAATCACTGGAGAAAGAGAACACGGGAGGCCAACTCAAATTTTTACACCGACCCTTCATGTTATAGCAAATGCTATTTGAACTAAAGCTTCTGGAGGTCTTCCTGTGCACACTGGATGAAAAGGGTTAAACTGAGTTTATCAAACACAAGGTTCCCATTTCATTCTTGGCTGCTGATTCTGTGAACCTAAATGACCTCTACCTACAAAACACAAAAACAAATCAGATCGCCATTAAATCACTAATCTTAAATTCGAGGAGCAGAAAATTCAAGTACAAAATTACCGTAGAGAGTACATCACAGTAAACAGAACTGTTACACAAAACTAAATAATGGAGGAAGGCAGGAAACAAAATACAAGTTTCTTGATGATAAGAGTTCTGCAGAAGTGCTCAGCGTCTTCACAGTGATCAAATGAAATGTAAATATGAGATAATAAAAGCATCAGAAGAAAATAAAATGAAAAATATGGAAATAAGCCAGCATCAAGAGTCAAAAGGAAACAAATGAAATGCTAAAGGTTTCTCAAGTAGACAGACTACTATTATCAGTACAGTATTATTATCAGGATTTTAGCACAACACCTGCGATAGATACTGCTGCTACCCCCGCGACCCGACCCCGGATAAGCGGAAGAGAATGGATGAATGGAATTGACCTGCGATAGAACAAAAACATGTTCTGCTGCATTTCTGTGAAACTGGAGATTTCCCTCTGCATTAAATTTGCAACGCCCACTAAACCATAGAAATGTATGAAACGCTTCAGTGGGCTTTCTTCACCAGAACAGCTTCAGACTTTTGAATAAAAAAAAAACCCTTCAGCTAAGTGTTCTTTAACAGCAGAAATAGAAATTAAAGTACAATGTTTACCAAACGTTTAAACTTTAATCTGTAATAACTCTAGTTGTCTATGGAACTTGAAATACAATGCAAGAGCACATTAGGATAATTTACACGTATACAGCATATTTGATGCATGAAGACGTACAGTAAGTATTGTTGTGTTTTACATAACAAAAAAAAAACTCGTTATCAAATGTATAGACACCTAAATCACTTTTAAACTAAATCACCATGGTGGTTCTCTGCATCATTTCTCTGCAGCAATCTGACCAGACTAATCAAAGTAAGAACAAAAGTCTGAATATCTCTGATCAGCAGTTTGGGAAAATTCAATAGGCTGCATCACTCAATGCAATTAAGCTTCGCTAAGTTCCCAACTTTGCAGTTTAACAGACAATAATCAGCTTTCAGTCAATATGTTGAACAACATCTGAGCCAAATGAACAAGAGAAAACATATTGGAAAACATTCGAGCTGTGGCTGGTGTTTCTGCTCCGTCTGACAATAAATCAATAAGATCACCTGCTCCTATCCAAGACCTTTTTATTCATCACCATGCAGTATTTTTGATAAGCTTTATATGGGTGAAATGAAAGACCAATTTTAAGGAAAAATGACATGAAGTTAGGGGGAAACTGTAACTCTTCAAGAACTTTATAATCCAACAAATGACAACTCTCAGTAGTAAAACACTTGATTAATTAAATAAAATATCAATTGTTAAATTAAACACAACAGATGTGATCATTTGAATTATTAGACAATGATAATNGAACTGACCATGGGGTGCAAACAAACCATGAAAAAACAATGAAGCAAAATTGCCTCACAGAAAATTAGGGCTGAACAATTAATTGCATTTCCAATAATATTGCAATATGATAAAATGATGTATTTTCTAATTGCAAAGGCTGCGATTTGACTGGTCATGGGATCTGGTTAGGTCACTTGCAAGTGAGCAGAGCAAAGCAGAGCAAGGAGCGGGAGAAGTCAACACTTTGCTTTAACCAGGTGCACAATGGCATCAGGCTCGACAGAAGCTGACACATCTGAACGTTTGGTACCAAAGAGGGACAGCACGTCCGTTGTTTGGAATTATTTTGGCTATGAAAAAGAAGACGCTGCGCAACGACATGTATTGTGCAGAACCTGCCTTGCTGCTGTTGCTACTTCTCGAGGTAACGCCACAAATCTTTATCAACACTTAAAAAAGCATCACAAAGCCATTTATGATAGTTGCATGGCTGGAATGCCAATGACCACTGCTTCAACTTCAAGTTTAGAAAAGTAAGAGCCAACAAGGATCACTGACCGAACTGTTATTACTCCGTAACATAATTCGAAACGGCACGCGGAAATAACTCGAGCAATAACGGAGTTCATAGCGAAAGACATGATGCCCATTAATACTGTATAGTGACCAAGCCCGGGTTTACTGCTTTGGTAAACACAGTGGATAGGCGGTACAGAATGCCCTCGCTCACACATTTTAGCCAAGTTGCTATCCTGGAGCTATACAAAGAAATGCAGAAACAGAGCTACAGCAGAGCTGAAAACAGTGGAGTTTTTTGCAACTGAAACAGATTTATTGCTTGTGTTCGCTGAAAAATACAAGAGAAGAAGATATTGAAAAATAATTGCATATTAAATCGCAATTTGCGGTTAAAAAAATTGCAATTTGAATATTTTCCAAAATCGTTCAGCCCTACAGAAAATAAAGTCTCACATACTTAATGACACTTTTTCCAAACTCGATTAAGTGAGTACCTAATGCTAGGCTTTTGATTTAAAATATGAAACCATGGTTATGAAACAGAGAAATTAAGAATAAATGCAAATGAACAGAAATGTGAATCATAATATGTATGTTATCAATAAGAAAAATAAGCTTCTAAATGTTTTCAAGTCAAACTAAGCAGCAGCATGAAAAGAAGACAAAACTAAACAAAAAATAAGCAAATACTCTTCCTATTTATTTTTTGTGCTGTTGGTGACATTACTGAAACAAGAGAAATCACTTAAGAGAAAATACTTTTCAAATCTAACGTTTGAGCAACAATTTAAAAACTGTATTATTTTGAAGAAGCTGCATTTGAAGAGACTGGACTACAAGCAACCCCAAACGCCACAAACGACTCTTGTGACGTCCAAGGAAGAAATTCCTGCAAACGGCAAAGAAAAATTTAAAACAAGAAAAAAATATTGTAATACTTCACACAGTTTTAATGTTTACTCAAGGTACTATAGTTTACATGAAAATACAAAAAAACAGAAACAAATTTGTGTAATCCCTGACATTTCTGCCTCTTGTGCCCAGACTACAGTTCTGACTAGAACATTTTGACAAGCTGTCAGAACGGGCCGACCAAAGTTCGTTTTTAGAGGAACTGGAGATGTTGCCAGTGGAAACCTAATCCATACTACTCCACCACGACGTCATCTCCTACGCTTGAGATAAAGCTCACACGCTGTGCAGCGTTCATTAAAATTGCAAGACGTGAAGCCAGCAGGGTTCAAGTTTTAAAAAAAGAGAGTGGATGAACAGGTTAACACATTGAGACCTGACAGAAAACATATGTACTGCAATTTCCATGCTTAGAGGGCGCCTCAGGCATGGATGGGTTAACGTGTAGCCCGCTCAGCTGGATCCAGCTGCAGCTGCAGCTGGATCCAGCTGCAGCTGCAGCTGGAGATACAAACTGGGAGCTAAATTTAGCTCAAGTCGGGGATTGCCTGAAGAAAAACGTCACAGTAGCCCAGACTGAAACGCAGGCTGCAAAGCTGCTGAGACTGGGTGAATAATATCATCAGCCTGGAAGCAGATTTATCTTTTTCATCATCAAAAGGTTTATGTGTATATAAGCAGTAAATAAATATGAATGTATAGATTTCTGCATTCTGTGAGAGAGAAACAAAGGCAGTCGTTTCAACCCAAACCAAATCATGTTTGAAAGATGCTCTGCAGCAAAGGAAAATGATTTATTAACAGGAGGGTTCCTCCAAACTGTCGCCTTATCTGGCTTCCGTTTCAAACAGCTTTAGTCATTTTCTCACCCAGGTTTCAACAACAGACTGTGCTTGGAAGAAGCTGATAAAGATTAATGTCACAGAATGTTCAACAGTGTAGGAGTGCAAAGAATGATGCACTTGGAGGCGGCAGTGGGAGGGAGTGGATGGCGTTACTTTGTTTTGAGTGGAGCATTTGCACCACCCAGTGGAGGCAAACTATCAACTCATTTCCACAAGGAAACTACCAATAGGTAGTAAATTGATGAGAGTGCCATTAACTAGATTAAATTAATTAAAAAAAGCTGCATCTGTTAATCACTAAATTATTTTCTTTTTTTAAATATTTAGTTACTTGACCTTATATAGCTATTTTTGAAGTGGGGTTCTATAGAAAGGTTATAAATAATTAATATCCTACCTGTTTTAGATAACTTTGAATGGCCTCAGATGAAGATAAAAAGTTTAACTCTGATGAGCTGTTCTAAAACAACTATAGGCTCAACTTTTTCATATAGCCTTCTTATGAAATATATTTTGTAAACTTTGACACATTTGTTAATTTCACTTTATGCTTATCCAATAATGGTCAACCATGTCATTTGGACTGTTTCTTTTTTTTTGTTTGTGGAAAAACGTTTCATTCTCAGTACGAAGGGCGTCATCAATTTGAGGAGTCCCAAGCAAACTGTTTTCCCCACTAAGCAGTACACTCCTTTAGTGGACCAGCCACTTTGCTGTGATAAGATGGTTTCTGGGGGTTGTCCTGTCCTGTCCCTCGTCGTCAGATGATTGAGCATGAACTTTGATGTCTTGAACCACTTTGGCTGTGGCTGCCTGCCTGGGAGGAGTCGATGGGGGACAGGACAGCCCCCAGAAACCATCTTATCATCAGCAAACCGGTTGGTCCACTAAAGGAGTGTACTGCTTAGTGGGGAAAACGGTTTAGTTGGGGCTCTTCCTCCGGATAGAGGGCGAAACGTCTTTCCACAAATAAATAAACTGTCCTGATGACCTGACTAACCATTATTGGATTTTGTACCTGGATGATTGGGCATGAACTATGATTAGATGCTTATGTCAGCAGAAATGTTATTATTTGAACAGGAAGAGCTAGAGACAGCTGCTACTGCCACTATTTACACTTAAAATAACTAGAGAAGTCTGCGTAAAAAAGTGAAACACAAAAACTGACAGCAATTTAAAGGTTTAAAAAATAACATTAGCTACAAATGATTTTTTTGATTGGAGCCAAGATGGCAGCAATTCACTTTGGTCTTGGCCTTTCTCAGACTAGCCATTAGTCCATCAAGCTGGTCATCTAGAACAGGTAAGATAATTGTTCATAAGATATTTTAACCCCACATCAAATGATATGAGCTGTAGCTTTGTGTTAGTCATTGTGTAGAATTTTTAATTTATTTTGTACATTTCAGTTGTTCCACATTTTAGATTACATACCTGAACTGCATACATTTAAATTTCAACTAGACTTTTGCTGTGAATTGATGCTACACAGACAAACTAAACTAGAACTCAATTCAATTTAATTAGGTCAAATTTCCTAGACTTGCTTTTAAACTTAATTTGCAGCTTCAACAAAAAGTTGAGTAACAATTAAAAAGACTAGAAAGTCAATGCAAAACCTTTTATTTTTACATTAAAATCTATTTTTTGCTTAAAACAGTTTGTTACTTCAGCTTCTTCAATGTATAAATTAACATTTGTGGATTGTTTAAGCACATTTTGGTTCACATTTAAATTGTAAGGTTACTCCATCTTAACTGTGTGGAAATGGAATGGACAAAGTTATATTTTAGTTTCTATTTCTTTATTTTAAACCAAATTATTTATAATATAATTAATATTCCTCTCCGATCTTTATTAAATGTAGTTCTGTATTGTGTGCGTGTTATTTCTGCCTCCTGCTGGCCATGATTTGCTTAATGCAGCATTCATAAAGTTAAATACAGAGCACAAATTCACTGTTTACATTTATTAATACTGTTTACATTTATTACTACTGTTTACATTTACACTACTTTTATATCTACACTACTGCTGATACATATACAGTATTCTCTGACTAGCCTTATAAGGATGCCCAATGTGCCTTATGTGCCTTACTGCATATGCCACTTTGCCTCTATACCAACATCAACTACCTCATACATATACTGTGTACATTAACTCATATGCTGCTTTGCCACTCTTTGCAAATGTCAATGCTAGAACCTTCAGTTTATTTTATAGATATACTTTTTATACTACTATGCAAAAACTCAGGACAGTATTACACTTTTATTATTTCATTTTATGCTTATGTTCATTAAATGTTTAGTGTTTTAGTGTTGGTGTAAATTTTCATACTTTTATACTACTATGCAAAAACTCAGGACAGTGTTACACTTTTACTATTTTATGCTTATGTTTATTAAATGTTTTAGTGTTTTAGTGTTTAAATGGTTACTGTTGCACCGAGGGACTGAGAGAAACGCAATTTCAATCCTGTGTATGTCCTGTACATATTGCAGTTCTGACAATAAAGTTGACTTTGACTTTGAAAACATCAGCCTATAAGCAAGTGGATCACAAACAGTTCTACTATAAGAAATGTGTATTTACAGTTTACTGCAGAAAGCTCAAACAATCTCTAACATTAAAGCTTTTCACAAGAAAAAGATGTGCTCCTCATAGAAGTACATTGATGGTCAAATATAATTTTCTAGAAACACATAAATGGATGTCATTAATAGGTCCATTAGTCTTAAGTCACTTGAGAAATCTATACTCACTCTGTATGTAATCTGGGAGACACAACACTTCCTGTCTCGCCTTTCTGAACTCTAGCTGGCTCCTTTATCTACAACCTTGAACTTTCAATTGAGACGATTTAAAGGCTAGGCAAAGTTTACTGTTGGTCGAATGTAACTCATTTGTGCTAGTTCTATTTTTGGGGCAACATAGTGACAATAATAATTTTCACTTTAAAGTCCTTTGAACTGTCTAATATTTATAATAAGAATTCAAAACCTACAGTTATAGAGACTGAAAGAGCTTGTGGATACAGGTGGTTAAAATGAGTTTCCTCTGCAGGGTAGCAGGATGCTCCCTTAGAGATAGGGTGAGAAGTTCACTTATCCAGAAGAGACTCGGAGTAGAACCACTGCTCCTCCAGACATCTGGTAAGGATGCTCCCTGCGTGCCTCCCTGCGGAGGTGCTTCAGCCATGTACGACTGGGAGGAGACTCCGTTAAAGACCCAGGGACACACTGGAGAGACTGTCTCTTGGTTGGCCTGGGAACTCCATGGAATCCTCCCAAAAGAGCTGGAAGAGACGGTTGCGGAAAGAGATGTCTTGACCGCCCTGCTCAAGCTGCTGCCCCCGCGACCCGACTTTGAAACAAGCGGAAGATAATGGATGGATGAATACCTATAATTAATATCAATGATTCTTGTTGGTACAGTTTAAAATATTGACTCTTTCAGTTATGATGAGAAAATGCGTAGATTTCTTGAGAACACTTTTGCTTTTTAAGCTATGTGCTGTGGATGAAAACTAATACCCAGAGACCTTCGTGAGCTGGAGAGGGCAGAATAATACATTTTAACATGTACTCTCGGGAAACAAGAGTGGTTCATGTAAATGGGACTGAGCTGGCTCACCTTCCAGACCACACACCTGAAATAATGATGAGCTTGAGTCAGAGGTTACATGTACATGTGGACCTAAGTTGCGGAGCTAATTACAAAATTGCGGATGATCAAATTCGGGGTACGGGGCAACCTGGAAACACTTCCCCTGTTAGAGTAGCTAACTGGTAACCAAAAGACAAGGTTAATAACAAGTCCACAAAAACTAAATAAATTTTTTTCTTACCTGATTACAATAACTACTATTAAGAAAATAAAACCATTAAAGGTAAGAAACTACAAAACAACGTTTAAAGTTTTTCCAAACAAGTACAAAATCAACTATTACAAGCTCCCAGAAGTTCAACTGAACCTGTCATGGGTTAGTAACAGAGTTTTACACAGCAGGAAAATAAGTATAAGTGGTGACACACAACACTGTCTGCAGAGGACAGGAGTATCTGGTAAAGGCCAACAAACCTGTGTTCTAGTCACTGCTCTGAGAGAATAACAACAGCAGCAATGCCTCTGTGTGATGAACCCTATCCATACCCTTTAACAATAACAATATCAGCCCAACAGGCTTTAATAAGCCAACACAACAGATGCTGAGCCTGCTGCTCTGTCCGCTCAACAGTCCATGAAATAGCTTATTTGGTTTAGTGCCAAATGAGCAGATGCTTTAAGTGTCTGTCTAGCTACATATAGCATGTCAGGCCTATTAGAAAGGCATACGTGAGACCTGATGCTCAGAAACACTAAATGTTTAAAATTACAAGTTTTACATTTCTGCTTTTGGGCTCTTTCATTTGGATCTTAACTTGGTATACATTTTTTTTTTTTTTAACAAAATGCTTTGTGGACTCTTTTTCAGTAATACAATACTACTTTCAATTAGGGACGCATGATATTATCAGCATGGTATCGGTCGATATTAGCAAAGAAATTAGCAACCCTAAATAAGAGGGCTATGTTCGGACAAAGGAAAGTATATAAAATCTCGGTATGGCTTGTTGGCCAAATAAGTTTTAACATATCGGCGTATTGGATATCAGCCAAAAATCCAATATCGTGCATGCCTATTTTCAATGTCTAGAAGAGATGCATATGCTACAATATTAAAATAGGCACAAAAATAAAATAACCCTCTCAAATGTCATTACAAAAAAATAAGCAATATCTGCAACATATCTAACGTAGTATTAATAAGTGTATAGATTTGGTATTTTTAAACACCCTACAAGTGCGCTGATGACAATTATCTGAAAAATAAACTATAAAGGTCAGATCAACACCAAAGGAAGACTGTGTGATCGAGCAAAGTGTGTGAATTTATGAGGCCAGATAAATCCTTATGGAACGGTCTGTCCTTCCCACATAGTTGGGCAAATATGCCACCGACCTAGATGATTAAAATAAAACCTGGACCCAGGTATCGTTGCATGAGTGCAGTCTGACCAGAGGACAGAACAAGGCTGAGGTGATATCACAAAAGAAACAGGTAGAAACGTTGCAACGGCATAAATGTTTCGGAAAACAAAGCCTCCACAGAACAGGGTTAGGAAAACACACACCTGTTTAGGAGAACCCAAACTTTTAAACCTCTTCAAGAACAAAGATGATTACACCTGCTGCCTCTCAGCACACACCCCTGCTCCAGTCCAGGAAGTTATGCAGTCCCTGTCCTGCTCCTCCACTCTCTTACCTGTACTTCATGCCTGTCTGAAAAGACACACACTCCTCCAGGGCTAAGCCATTCATCTTCAGGAAGTCTTCCATGTTCTTAATCTGAGCGGCGATCCTCTGCTCTCGCAGCCTCTGCAGCTCCACCTGGTCGGTGGGCCTGGACGGGGGCTGGTTCAGCCCCTGGTCCGAGTGGTAGCGGTTGATCCCGCTCCGGATGCTCTCGCTGTATGACATGGACAGCATCTTGCCGCTGCCGCTGCTGCTGCTCTTCCGAACACCGCTGCCTGGCGCTGGCGGTTTGGGAATCTGAGGATTTTCAGGAGGACAATAACTGGAACTGCGCTTGACTGGGGGCCCCCGGGAGCCACCAGTATACCCGCCCGTAAACATGCTGCCCCTGTCCTTTCCTGTTTCTCTTCTTTTTGTGATGCTGGGTTTGATCCGTGCAACAAATAATAAAGTGACACGAACTAAGCAAGGAGCTGTCAGGGCACAGTCACCTCCTTAAATAACACCTGCTCCCATAAAAAAAAAAGAAAAAAAGAAAGCGCTCTTGCTTGGGACAGCACATGGCCATGCATCCTGTAATCAGAGTCGCACAACATAGCCCAGCACCACCCGCCCCTTACAGGTGCACATCGGCAGGGTTACACTAAGAGGGAGCATCCAGGTGATCGACTTGCTAGTGAGCAAAGAGCAGGACTAAAAAGGACACATGCTGTCTGGTAAAAGGGACGACATTCGAACATGCACCAAGCAAAATCAGGAGGTATATTCCTGCTCCCATAGCCGTTTCTGAGGTGACTAACAAAAAGGCATAGCAACTTGCTAAAGGTACAGAATTTAAACTTAAATACAAAGGTGCAACAAGCCTGTTGGGAGCATAACACAATAAGGAACAATAAAAAAGCCAAACAACTGAACAATATTTGTCATAAATCCTTGAAGGGCTCAATTTCAAGATGAGTAAATTTAGAAAGCTTCAACTAGCAGTGTTTCCAGCTGTTTCTGGTCTTCTTCATCACATGTTTTCTCATCCCTTCATATTTTGGGTCTATTAAAAGTATCTACCTGAAATTATTCAACAGAGGGCAGCACTGTGTCAGCTGAGTCATCAATAAAAGAAAGCAACTTAATACCAAATGCAGCAGAAAGGACAGACCACAAAACCCCCTTTTCAGAAAAGGCAGCGTATCACATTGGGACAACTGTACAACACGCAAAACTTAAAGATAGCATTACTCAAAGATACAGTGAACATATACTAAAAATTTACATTTTAATCAAAACAAACAAAACATTTAAATGACAATTGAAAAGAGCAGCTCAAAATAGGATAAAAATGATTTAACTTCATAATAGAACTAAGTAACGCTTGTTGTTTTGGCTTAATCCCTTTTAAAACTCAATTTCCTTGCAGCTGATTTGACAAAATATTTATAAAAATACCCGAGATAACTTAAAAAAAAAAGAAGATAAATCAAATATTTGCTCAAATGTAACAAAAAGGCAACAATATACTGTATTGAATCATACAGTAGCCTAAGCTCTACACTATACTGATCCTTCAAATAGTTACTGACCAATAGAACAATTGTAAAACATTATTAAAATCAATCCAGTTATTTACATAGCTCCAATACACAGAAAAGTCCGCTAAGGATCTCATATAAAGAAAAAAAAAGTCAAATTTATAAATCAAATTCAGTTCAAAACCGATCAAGATTCAAATCGAATTACAATCAATTAATTTCAATTATAAAGCACAACATTCACATACAGTAATTACTGTATATAAAAAAGGCCAACTAGTAAAAGTTATCTATGCAAGAAACGAGCAAATGTGTCAGATCTTTGTTTTCAAGCAAAGCATCTCACAGCTGACAATAAACCTCCTCTAAAATCTAAAGAATAAGATTTAAAGCAACCTCAAATTAAATCTCACATGAGTTAATTCGTTGTACCCAATACCTGTTACTGATATCAGTGCTAAATGATCTGATAAAAGATGTATTCATATATCTGTGCATAAGATCAGTTTCCGTGAACAAATCTCAAAATTTGTCGTAAATTTACCTGGTTTGGCTGCACGTAGACAGAAATTAAATACAGGAGACTTCAGGCTGGGCTACATGCAGACCACACAAACACACATACACAAACTCTCTTTGCATGAAGTTCTCTCACACACAACCTGCACGCAGACAAACACACTTGACGTATGCGAGAGCAGTTCTTTCCTGAAACTCACCCGATTTCTTGAGGGTCGGCTCATGAGCGAGATTGTCTGGTGTCAGTTTGCTCTTATAAACACACACTGCAGACAATCAAGAAGCAGGTCCACCCAAACTGGGAGTGTCCTACTAGGAAATGCCTAAAGCAATTAGTGAATCAGAGAGTGCATCCCCCCCCTTAACTGCTCGGTCCATTCTCTAGCACCAGCACCAACACCTCTCTCCTCCGTCTCCCCTCCCCTAGAAGATCTCGTGGAAGAAATCCATTTATGTCGTTTAGTGGTGCGTCTTGTTTCTGCTAACCGCAGCAAATAATATCAGCCCTGAATTATTCACAAAAGCTTTTTGCTCTAAAAGCCTCTGATTGTTGTTCCACAGGAAAGAATGCTAAGAGCTGGACAATAAAGAGTGGACGGTGTGGAGCGTAGGAAGCATGCATACACAAACGCACAGTTCCCCACTTCTTCAAGCAAACAATTATAAAACTGTCTTTATGTTGAGTATTAATTTTACAGATTGCATCATCATAAGGCTCCCACACAAACGGCAGTATCAGTCCTGCTTATTGAAATGCTTTTGTGTCTATGCTTACATAAAGACTTACTAATTCATCTTTGTTCATAAACATAAAAACTACTTTTCAAGCCACCCACTGTGTCCTGGGGTGCATATGTTTGTTGCTGTAAATTGACACATTGTCTTTCTGGATGCTTTAAACCAGAAGCAGATTTGTTCATGCTTTTCCTCGACTGTGTAAGCAGCCATTTGAGCATGTGCACACCGGTGTTCATAGCTCAGCTGTATCAAAGCGTTCCACTCAGGGGTCTACAGTTTTCACCACAGCCAAGTGGTAATTGTGTACCGATTTGTTAAATGCCTATCCTAAAATCAAGAAGAAAAAAGTAAAGTTAGCTTGATTTTACGCCAGCAATTGGATGTCTTTTGTTCGATTCCTGATAAATTATCCAAATGTTGGTAGCAGCAAGTCTCTGTTTTTCTTCTTCTGCTTGTACATGTAGTTTGACTCAAATTCTTTTTTTTTGTCTGTTGTATCTTTGGAACCACCTTTTTAGATGGAAGTGTGGTTCAGTGTGCACAGGAACACGCTCATCTGCTGAGTGTCCTGGCTGACCTTATCAGACAGGTAAAGATGACTGAATTTACATCACTGAGCGGATGTGGAAGGCATTATCAGACATGTTTCTGCCTCCATGTGGCTATTTTGACATCTTGGGAGACCAGTAATACCAGTGATGACTGAAACTGTAGCTGCAATTTCAGTTTACATTTGACCAAGACATAAAATTTCTAAAAAAAAAAAAATACAAAAATTGTTTGGTGCATTCTAAAAAATGTGCAGGTAAAAATATCAAATATTACATAGTAACACAATATAGTTTAAATTAATATAGTATTTTTTTGTTTTTGTTAAACTGGCACAAAACTTTACAAGTGTGTTTGGCAATTTATAAGTTGAAGGTCTGAGAAAACACATTCACAATACAGAACACACACACACACAAAGCCAAACATATTAATTATTTTTATTATTATTATACAAGTAAAAATTAGAGATGCACAATACTGGATTGTTGGCCAATATCCGATACGTTAAAACTTATTTGGCCGATAACCAATACTACAAATTCTTTTTCCCTAGCCCTACGTACAGAAACTACATAGTTTTCTCTGCTGTGGAATTAAAATACTACATTATTCTGCACGGTCTTTTTCAGTTTGGCCTGCTACCAAATGCAGATGCCATAAAGGGAGCTGAAAATGATGTAACACTTCAACTTGGATTATGTTTAATGTCAAATTTATTCATGGCATTTACTGTCTCTAACACAATGACAACACTCAAACAGTGCAAATGTGTAAATTTTCACAAACCTAAACTCAACCGGTTCACAAGTAACAAGTGAAAAGTACATACAGGTAAGTAGTAGTGCATAAATATATATATTTGACAGTTTCTTAAATTAAAATTTAACTTAAAACAGAAGCTTTTATATCGGTGAGTTATTATGATGGAATGGCCGATGTCCGATATTTAACTTTATCGCTAATATCGGCCGAATGATACATGCCGATATTATCGTGCATCCCTAGTAAAAATGATAGACCACTGTAAGAACTATCTTGGTAAGGTTCAAACCATTAGAGGGTGTAAACGGCAAAGCAAGTTCAACAAGTCTAAAGTATTTTTAGTCAGTCTAGATAAGGCAATTCAAATAATTGAGATCTCTAAGTTATACCACAATATGATAACTCACTACAAATTGTTGGATCTTTCATTTTTATGTGTGAATACTGAATAAATCTTAAATGAAACCTGGGTTAAAAAGAATTAAAATAAATAAATAAATAAAATGCAGACAGCATTCAGTATGATGGTTTAGTATGACAGAGCCAATCTTGGAATTTATCATAGCAAAGTAAAACATGAAAAATAGTTCTTCTTCACCAAAATACAGTCTGTATAACCAGTAACATGTTGAGATAAATAAATAAATGGACTGCACTAAAATAGCGCCTTTCTATCTAATCAAGATACTCTAAGAGCTTTACAATACTATCTGTGTCCTCATTTACCCATTCACACAAAACTCTAACACCGGTACATCTCTACAAAGCTAATGGAACCAATCCTTCTAAAGAGACTAATCAGTGCTTCAGATCACATTCATACACCAATGGGACACACATCAGAGGCAATGATGGGTTCAGTGTCTTGCCCAGGGACACTTCAACATGTGACTGGATAGTGGTGGAATTGAACCCCCAACTCCCATTGGAGGGCGACTGCTCTAACCACTCAGACACAGCTGCCCAAATAAAAAGAACTGAACTTTCCTTTCCAGCATTATCCCACAGAATAGGGGTTTAATTGATCCCCTCCATGTAAGCCAGAAGAGCAGCTCATTAGACATTTTGCACTTTAAAAGGACAAAAATGTACAAGGCGCCAAGATAAAAAAATAAATAAAATATCTGATAGCGAGCTCATTACAAGCACATCCACATACCGTAGTCAGGGTTTTTTATAACTAGATCAGCAAAATAAGGCCTGATATCCTGATGCATGCTGATATTATAACCATAAAATATGATCCGTGCTCTAAAGTAGAAAAAAGACTGACCATGCTCACGAGTGGAGAAGCTCGTGGTCTAGTTAATGAAAGTGTCTTTTCATCCATAAAAACAACCTAAATAATTTCTCTGATTTCAAGAAGACAAGACAAAGTCAACAGAAGCCGTTTACAGATAACTAAAATAAAATAATAAAATTAAAAGATTTTGCCATGTCTGAAAAAGTAAAAAGCAATTTAGTAAAGGATGTGAGCCTAAATCAAGAGGAGACTTTTGAGGCTTAAAGTAGTAGGAATCTCAAATGTCACTCATGGGAAAACACATTTAAAAATCAGGAATGGGGGAAAAATAATGCAGACAGCGTTTGTTGAGTCAAAGGTTTTATGAGAAACCTTGTAATAAAATCCATCATCCTCCCTATCAGGTTTAAGCTGGATATGCAATGGCAGCTAAATATTAGATGGTGTGTTATCTATGCTGCTGAGGATGGAGGGATGGTTTTAAATGACAGAACAAGTCTTTTCAGCAAGGTTACCACGAAATAATGAAATACAGAAGATGTTCTAAATGGTATGTAGATGCAAAACCCAACAACGCATATCAATATACGTTACAACCAAACAATTCACATGAACACAAATAAAATCTGAACTGTGTTTACATCACAATGAAAAGGCCGACTCATTTACAGACGAGGTACCTGTAGAACTGCAGCTGCCGTTTGGGGCTCCCATAACGAGCGCTGGAGGCATCGGAGGAAAAGGAGGAGAAGGAAAAGCTTTGGTTAATAAAGGCAGGAAAATAAAGAGTTAGCGGTGAAAAGTTTGACAGTGGAAAAAAGTCAAACATTGAATGGGAAGGAGGAAAAAGAGAATACTCTGTTGAGATGATAGAGAATCAATTAACTGCAGCTTAAAAAAAAAAAGAGTTTGTTCCAAAAAGATCCTGACAGACCACAAAACACACAAAAAAAAGACTTTCAACTGTATGAGTTCACAAGAATGTCATGTGAATGTGCAATTACAAGTGATTGTGTGTCCATGAAGCATGGTTTTTACAAGAAATCTCTGTCAAATCAAATGATTTCTACATGAAAATGCAGAAACCTGCTTTACAGTAGAGCTGTCATTTCTAACCCAGGCCCGAACCCCGGCCCGGCCGTAATACTGTGCTGGATGGGCGGGCCGGGTCGGAGTTGGACTTTAGATTGCGTCAGCGGATGCGGGCGGCTGGCAATCCAATTATATGGCAACATGGCTTGCCATACATTCCAATTACTGTATATGGCAACATGGCCTGCCATACTTTGCCAGCCGCAAGTGGCCATTTGACCACGAGCTGACTGGCCTTGAAAGAGGAAAAATAAAGTTCGGTTTAGCTTCAGATGGGACTATACTGCCAGGAAGCGATCCATCGCCCAAATGGACTAAACGACCCAAACAGGTGAGATCCCAAAGCAGACATGTCAGAGCAGGGTCCATGTCTGAATAATGCAGAATGCAGGCAGAAGCAGGGATTTAATGCACTTTGACGGCCATGAAAGGACAAACACACCCTCAGCTCTGATCTTCTGACCCCTTTATTCAGCCGCGTGTCCGCCGGCCATTAATAACTATATAAGCAGTCAAAGCTTAATTAAAATGTCGGGGGGGGTCGGGTTTGGACCTGTAATTATTGTTAACGCGTCAGTTTGGGTGGGGTTCAGAAATGATGGCTATGGGCTGGGGCAGATTTTTTGGGGCCCGAATGCAACACTGCTTTACAGTTACATCCGGTTACATTGACAATTGTTGCTTTGATAAATGACATAACATCTAACATCTTTATTTTAACAGCAGTAAACAAAGATGGCTAAAGCTTTGTGTTGCTCAGACTTTATTCTAACACATACCTGGTGATGGCTGAAAAAAAACCCCACCTCATTACAAGGATGACAAAACAAGAATAAATAAAGAGGCAAATAAGCAACAACAAAAAGTGACGGAAACATATTATTTTACCTTAAACAAACCAAGTAAAATCCCTGCACTGCAAACCAATCAAATAATTTAATTTTTACACATGCTTAAAATATTAAATAAATAAAAAAGCTCATTTACTGTACAGATAAAATCCCTTTAATCAGATCACATTAAAGATCAAATCAAACCTTGAGCGCAACCTGATTTTCCATTTACTGACTTTTTTTTAAAAATTGCAAATAGTTTTGCAATAAAATACAGAAGCAAATCCAAAAAAGCTAAGTCTGGTCCTCTGGACATTCAAAAAACAAAACAAAACAAAGCAAAAAAAAAACTGTAGAAACGTTTCGTCTTTCGTCCGAAAGACTTCCTCAGTCTGAGAAGCTGTGTTCAGCTCAGTCTTATAAATAGCACCCTCCCACAGTGGATCAACCAGTTGGCTGATGACAGCCGAAACCAGCTGCTCACATGATCAAGGAGGACCATCAGCCTGACGATGGATCGTTAACACCCTGATGGTTGTTTGCTATTCACAGAGGGCTGAGTGATACTAGCAATAACAGCATTGTAAGTGGGGGACAGTTGAACCCGGAGGCCTCCACCTCTGTTTAATGATGGACAGTTTCTTTTCACAAAGATGGCCTCCTTTACTCCTCTCTCAAACCATTGTTCCTCTCTATCAAGGATGCAGTGGTGGGCAAATGAACGCTAGGTAGCACTAAAGCGCTAATCCGCTTACAGTGGACCTAAACTTTTTGTCAGCGTTTTTGTGAATTGACTAACTTTTATAATTCATAAGCGGATTTGTGCTATTTTTATTTAAAATGCAGTACCGCTAATAACTAATTATCTATCAGTAAAAACCAATAAACTTATTTACAAGCTCTTATGCTGCTTGTTTTACCTTTTTCCCCACCGTAAACAGCAGAGAGGAGGAAGGGTGTGAGGGGGAGGGGGGCAGAGCTGAGAACAGACTCGGATCTACCATGTAGGTAAATGCCTGGGGGTCCCATTTCAGCAGTGGCCCCGGCCCCGCCTCGCCCCGTGCAGTCACCTACATCACTAACATTGATCCTGCTTGTTAATGTACATTTAACATAAAAATAATTATAGTTACGATGAAAACGATCATTAAATACGCAATAAAAAAACGGTCGATTTCTTTATCCCCCTACTAAAAATGGACTATTCCATCTTGACATCTTCCGGGTCACTCAGAGGTGAACTCGGGGGCTAATTCTGTGGCTACTGTTTGTGCTGGGTACTTGGATAAATCCGTAGAGAACCCCGCTGTTTCAAGCCAAATTAACGCGGCCGGAGGAGTTTATTGAGGGTTTTGTGTCGACCATTTGACGGTGAGTCGTTATTTTTATGTATTTTAGTTACTTTTCATTAAATCTGTTGACTACCTATAGACGCTGAACTCTGTGTCCAGCTGGTTGTTTTGGGTTACTAATGGATAAATCCGTAGAGAACCCCGCTGTTTCAAGCCAAATTAACGTGGCCGGATGATTTTATTGTGTGTTTTGTGTCGACCATTCGACGGCGAGTCGTTAGTTTCATGTATTTGGGTTACTTTTATGTATAAATGCGGTGGCGACACACCCGTGTATTTGAGATTTAAACGTGGTTTTAGGGATTAAAAGATCATTCTATTTTTTGTTAATTTCGTGGCCGAATAGAATATATGTACGTAAAGTATTAAATAAATCCTTTGATTTTTGTAATTTCATCCTTTTAGGATCATTTTTGTTACTTTTCAGTTGGCAGTGTAGTGCAAATATTGATAACGCTGCCGGCTATATATAAATATATATATATATATATATATATATATAATATATATATATATAATATA
>JBBPBX010009879.1:23300-46904 GCA_038048925.1 Garcialebias charrua
ATATAGAAATGTATAAATAGCGGATTAGATTAGCTTCCCCTAATTTTCATAAGACATTTGTGCTTTTGAAATTGTGGACCTAAAAAAATTAATAAGCATTTTAGAAATTGTGGAACTAATTTTTTCAATTAGTGGTGCCCAGCACTGCAAGGATGTGAACATCTTCATCCCTGAAAGAGTGACCGCTGGCCTGGAGATGAGTGTAGACCACAGAGTCCTGACCTGATGATGTTGATCTTCTGTGCTGGGCCATCCTTTTGGCCAGTGGCTGTTTAGTTTCCCCGATGTAAGACTGATCACAGCCCTCCTGACACTGAACAGCATACACAATATTACTCTGTTTGTGCCGGGGGACTGGATCTTTGGGATGAACCAGTCTTTGCCGTAATGTATTTTGGGGTTTAAAAGCCACTGGGACGTTGTGTTTAGAAAATAAACGTCTCAATGTCTCTGAAACTCCCTGCAACATACGGAATGACCACTGGTCTGGGTCTGGGTTCCTTCTTTTCACCTGATGGCTGCTGGAGTCCTGTTTGGGTTTCTTCTCTGCTTTCAGGAAGGCCCAGTTAGGATATCCACATTTCTCTAGAGCCTGTTTTGTGTGTGATTTCTCCTTCTGTCTGGCTGCTGAGTTAGTGGGGACGCTGTCTGCTCTGTGGTACAGAGTCCTGATGACTCCTAACTTGTGTTCCAGAGGGTGATGGGAGTCAAACTGTAAATACTGGTCTGTGTGGGTGGGTTTGCGGTACACCTCAGTTTGCAAATTTCCTCTATCAGAAACTGAGACCTCACAGTCCAAGAAAGCCAACCTGCCATTTTTTACATCTTCTCGTGTGAACTTGATATATTTATCCACAGAGTTGATGTGATCAGTGAAATGTTGGACTTCCTGAGATTTAATTTTAACCCAGGTGTCGTCAACATACCTGAACCAATGACTTGGTGGTCTCCCTGAAAAGGACGTCAAGGCTCTCTTTTCTACCTCCTCCATGTACAGGTTGGCAACAATAGGAGAAACTGGAGACCCCATAGCACACCCATGTTTCTGCCTATAATATTGCTCCCCATATGTGAAGTAGGTTGACTGCAGGCACAGTTTCAAGAGTTGACACAGTTGTTCTGTGGAAAGTGTGGTCCTGTTGCTCAGAGTGGTGTCTGATTTTAACCTTAAACAGACCACCTCTACTGCCTCATCAACAGGAATGCACGTAAAGAGTGATGTGACATCAAAAGAGACCATTGTTTCATCAGTCTCCATGATGACATCCCTCACCTTATCCACAAAGTCCATGGTGTTCTGTATGTGGTGTTCTGAGCTGCCAACTAAAGGGATGAGTACAGATGCCAGATATTTGGAAACATTGTAAGTGACCGAGTTAATCATGCTAACAATTGGTCTTAAAGGTACACCTTGTTTGTGGATTTTGGGTAAACCATACAGACTGGGTGTGGCCTCCCCTGGGTACAGTCTGTGGTACAGAATACTGTCAATAGCCTTGTCCTGCTTTAAAATTTTCAGGCAATCTATCAACTTCTTCTTGTAACCACTTCCTGGATCTCTTTTCAGCGGTTCATAAGTGGTTACGTCACTAAGGAGTGACATAACTTTCTCATGATAGTCTTTCTGGTTCAAAATCACTGTGCACCTTCCTTTGTCTGCTGGGAGAATTATGATGTTTTTGTCCTTGCTAAGTGTTGAGTGCATCCCTCTCTTCTCTACTGATGTTGGAAGGTGGTGGTTTAGCATTACTGAGACAGGCTGAAACTTTGACTCTGAGTTGTTCTGCTTCAAAGTCTTTAATTTTGTTGTTACGGATGGCTGACTCAGTGGCTGTGAGAAATCACACACAAAACAGGCTCTAGGGAAATGTGGATATCCTAACTGGGCCTTCCTGAAAGCAGAGAAGAAACCCAAACAGAACTCCAGCCAGCCATCAGGTGAAAAGAAGGAACCCAGACCCAGACCAGTGGTCATTCCGTATGTTGCGGGAGTTTCAGAGACATTGAGACGTTTATTTTCTAAACACAACGTCCCAGTGGCTTTTAAACCCCAAAATACATTACGGCAAAGACTGGTTCATCCCAAAGATCCAGTCCCCCGGCACAAACAGAGTAACATTGTGTATGCTGTTCAGTGTCAGGAGGGCTGTGATCAGTCTTATATCGGGGAAACTAAACAGCCACTGGCCAAAAGGATGGCCCAGCACAGAAGATCAACATCATCAGGTCAGGACTCTGCAGTCTACACTCATCTCCAGGCCAGCGGTCACTCNACAGAGATTCTTGCCAGGGGACTAAACTTTGCAGTGGCACCAAGTAGAGTTCCGTTAGTGGAGATGATCATAGCCACTGAGTCAGCCATCCGTAACAACAAAATTAAAGAATTTGAAGCAGAATATTCTGTCCAACATTTCACTGATCACATCAACTCTGTGGATAAATATATCACGAGAAGATGTAAAAAATGGCAGGTTGGCTTTCTTGGACTGTGAGGTCTCAGTTTCTGATAGAGGAAATTTGCAAACTGAGGTGTACCGCAAACCCACCCACACAGACCAGTATTTACAGTTTGACTCCCATCACCCTCTGGAGCACAAGTTAGGAGTCATCAGGACTCTGTACCACAGAGCAGACAGCGTCCCCACTAACTCAGGAGCCAGACAGAAGGAGAAATCACACACAAAACAGGCTCTAGAGAAATGTGGATATCCTAACTGGGCCTTCCTGAAAGCAGAGAAGAAACCCAAACAGGACTCCAGCCAGCCATCAGGTGAAAAGAAGGAACCCAGACCCAGACCAGTGGTCATTCCGTATGTTGCGGGAGTTTCAGAGACATTGAGACGTTTATTTTCTAAACACAACGTCCCAGTGGCTTTTAAACCCCAAAATACATTACGGCAAAGACTGGTTCATCCCAAAGATCCAGTCCCCCGGCACAAACAGAGTAATATTGTGTATGCTGTTCAGTGTCAGGAGGGCTGTGATCAGTCTTACATCGGGGAAACTAAACAGCCACTGGCCAAAAGGATGGCCCAGCACAGAAGATCAACATCATCAGGTCAGGACTCTGCGGTCTACACTCATCTCCAGGCCAGCGGTCACTCTTTCAGGGATGAAGATGTTCACATCCTTGATAGAGAGGAACAATGGTTTGAGAGAGGAGTAAAGGAGGCCATCTTTGTGAAAAGAAACCGTCCATCATTAAACAGAGGTGGAGGCCTCCGGGTTCAACTGTCCCCCACTTACAATGCTGTTATTGCTAGTATCACTCAGCCCTCTGTGAATAGCAAACAACCATCAGGGTGTTAACGATCCATCGTCAGGCTGATGGTCCTCCTTGATCATGTGAGCAGCTGGTTTTGGCTGTCATCAGCCAACTGGTTGATCCTCTGTGGGAAGGTGCTATTTATAAGACTGAGCTGAAACAGCTTCTCAGACTGAGGAAGTCTTTCGGACGAAAGACGAAACGTTTCTACAGTTTTTTTTTTGCTTTGTTTTGTTTTGTTTTTTGAATGTCCAGAGGACCAGACTTAGCTTTTTTGGATTTTTCTACCTGGATTATTAAGCATGCATCAGGGTACAGAAGCAAAGCTTTTAAAAATGGCACTGTAAATTAAATAAATTGGTATTTTTAAAGAAAATATTTCTTGTGGCGTTCTTTGATAAAACCAAAACCAAAATGTTTTTTCTTACCCATCTTTTATTTTGACCCGGTTTGAAAAGCAGTGACAACATTTCCTGAAGTAAATTCTACCACAAGCTAACAAAAAAGGCTGTGGCAGCACAGAGCATCTGACGTTTACACTGCTGCGGCAGAATAATTCAGAAGCAATGTGCATTTACTGTTGAAACATTACCAACCAAGAACACTCCTACTCAAACACTAAGTATGGTATATAAAAATAGCAAATTATGTTGTTAATATTGTATTTGAGTAATATGAGCATTGTAAAATTGCACAGTTAGTAACCTTATGTCTGCTATGTACAGAAGTACCACCGAAAACTATTTGAGGTTAAGCACTTTAAAAGTTTCAGGTCCAATTTAGGACTTCAGCTTGGTTGAATACTGCATTTACTGACAGAAAAAGATGCTAAAAATTGGATTTGAGCAAGTATAATTCTGAATAGCAGTGATGTACTGATGACATGAATTATACTAATGTCTATTTAACGCATCTTCCAATGAAGCTTCATCAAACCGCATTTGCCATGAAAACATTTCATTCTCCAAATTTTCCTAAATCATAAAGGTCCAGCATCTGCCGACATGTTTTAGTTACACATCACAAAACAATGCAGTCACAATGAAGATGATGTGAAGAAGAGAAAAGTGGAGAGGATGCTTTTTGAAGATGCAAAGCAGTCAGTCTCTGGCGCCTCTTGCTGGTGATTGTGCACAGTGCAGGACAATCTGCACAAGTTACATCTACCGGTACTATAAATCTTTGTAAACAACATAAAAAGTGACAAATGAAAAGTAAAAAATATGTAACACATCTATGTACAAGTCTGCTCTGCATCATATTAAAGATAACAAAGGTATGCCAGGGCTGCATCATATTAAAAAAACATGAAATTGCAATATAATTCCTTATCGCAAATACAATAATTGTTCAAATCAACCCACATTTTCTTTACTAATCTCTTTTTCTTCTGTCATAACACCATTATGTGTGCTTCAGTGTTTTGGGAACTATCATTTAAATCAGCTGTGGACATGTAGGGCAGGAAAGTTCCCCCCACTTCCCTAAATGCCAAACTGACAAGCAGTTAATGTCTATGAGTTATTGCAATCTTTGCAGTGTTGTTGCATTTTTTATATATATTGCACAGTCCTACTATGAATGCAGTAAAGTATTGGTGAAAAGCCGCAACGGTTTAACTGTAAGGTTACACAAAGGTAAAAAAAATAGGCAGGTGTAAACTGTGATATAATATTGCACCTTGTTTTATTGCTAAAACGTTTTGTTATACTTGTCAATTTGCAAAACCTGATCATGTTTGGCTTTAATTAAAATACCAGTTATCACAGAAGTAGGTTAAAATTAAGATTCAGCTGTGTAAAATGGTCTTGTATTTTAAACCAAAGCTACACTCGTTAGTTACTTAATCTTGACAAAGCAAGCAGCTTGGTTAGATTCAACCTTAATAACAAAGAAATGTGAGGAGAATCATTTTAAAGATACCATAAAATCAAATATGTAAATTTAAATAAAACTAAGTGGTCTTCTTTGGGGGAGGCTGCAGTTTAGTTAGCCTCTCTTTTTAGGTGCTGTGGTTCATAAGAGTTTTAACATATCTCCTGTACTGCCTTCACTGAGAAAAAGACCAAATTTAAACATCCCTCTAAAGCAAAGGTGGGCAAAAAAAAAAAATCCCAGAGGGCCACATCAAGACGTTTAAAGAAATCAAAGGGCTGCATAGAGAATTGGAAAATAAATTTTCTTTATGACAGACAATCTAGAAGACTTAATTCAGACCTCGTCTTACTGTAGCATACCTTGTACTTAGCATGCTTTATAAAATATGTCTTTCCAATATCCTTCAGGAATATAAGATATATTCTGTAAACTGGCTCTTGAGACAATATATTACACAGGTTAGCTTAAATATGGAAAACAAACTTATATATTTGTATTTCTAAGTCTTCAAGATTCAGACTAGTTTTGTAAACACACATTTTTTTTTAAAAGTTTTGCATAAAATGTTTAATTTTCATTTCCTTAAGTCTCGATAAATTGTTTGTTTTTTAATCAAACTTTTTTAAATATTTTTTTTCTTCATTTTATTAAACTAAGGCTATTGGGGGCCTGATGGAGATTGTCCAAGGGCCACTTTTGGTCCTCTGGCCTTAAGTTTCCCACGTCTGCTCTAAAGTGATGCACGCTTTATCTGACATATATCTATCTGTTAATGCAAAGAGCTCACCTGTAGATCATGCCAGGTGAACCAGTCTGTCTGAGGGACAGGCGGGCGGGGGAGTCTGTGGTAGATTCAGGATACATGGAGGCAGGTGGGAGGGGGGTGAGGCCAGCCTGCCGGGGATGGTGTTCTGTCAGAGGGACCACAGTCGATATCACTGATCAGGGCCCCTGGAAGAAATGTTTAAAAAGCACAAAGGTCAGTTGGTGACTGTGTTGTTGTAACAGACAAAGAAATAAACAATTTTAATTCAAACTGTTTCATTATATTTTATATAATCGTCATAAGTCATACAATAACAGGTCAGCGCTCAAGCTGAAAAGAATAAACAACAATGTAAACAAATGGAACATTTATTTAAAACAATAATTTTAAACTGAAAACATTAAACAATGTAAACAAATAGAACATTTATTTAAAACTATAATTTTAGGTTCCTTGTTGTATCAAATTTTTTGCATCGTTTGATATTTATACCAAAAATAGGAACAAATAATACAGGAATGCATTAAATTCTGTAACTTAATTAACCAGTACTGTACATGTATTAGGTTAACTTTTTGCTCTGTTACTTATAGAATATTATTGTTTGAATTGATTGTTTGAACTTGTTTTGTTTTTGAAAAAAGGGGCAGATAAAATAAGATTTCTTCTTCTTTCTGCCACCTTTCATTTTATGTACTGGTATTCTTTCATATACTATGAGATATGGTTTTATTCTTTTGGGTTTTAATGTAAAAAAATATATAGATTTTGGGGCTTTTAGAATCGATTCTGAATCGCCAGGACTAAGAATCTAGATTATTTTAAAAAATAGTTGTTTTTTTTCCTGCACCCCTAGTCTAAAGGCAGCATAACATGCATGTATTTGGACTGTGGGAGAAAGCCCACACAAACACGAGAAGAACATGCTAACTCCACACAGAAAGATCCCATGTCCAAAACAGGGATTGAACCCAGGACCTTCTTGCTGTGAGGAAACAGTGCTAACCACTAAAGCTGTCATACTGACACACTAAGAACAGAAGAACAGAAGCTCTTTTCCTAAGGGTCTGGAGAAATCAACCAGAATACACAAATTACTTTGATGGTGACCACAAATGAAGGATTTTCATCTTGTCCAGTTAACAGCAGATTAGGCAGTGACTCACACCACCACACACTGACAACCAAGCAAGACTTTGGTGTGGACGCTTATGAGGGTGGGAACAAAAAATATATACAACTTTGACACTAAGGAAGGTTATTGACTGATTTTACATAACTATGAGAATCGTTCAACTGAAGCAAGTGGTCATAATTTCTGTAGTTGCAGTAAAACATAACTGAAAAATATTTTATAAGTTTTATTACCCAACAGAACAGAGAATGAGGATAATAATAATAATACTGTAATGCTAAATGGACCTGCCTTCTTATTTGGAATATAATCTAATAAATGTAACAGAAAATTGAGCAATTTAAAATGTCTGCTACCCATCTGCCCCACTAGATGGGGTTGCATCTTCAGACATGAGCTGAATGGTTAAACCATCAAACCATTTAAAGCTCTCAAGTTTTCTACGTGATAAAAAATGTAAATGTTAATACTGTTAAATAGCAATAAAGTCAAAAATCAAAGCCCATAATACAAATCAAAATAATTCAGTCTTCCATCAGCTATGACTACTACGGTAATTGTTTGTCCAAACCACAACTGCTCTGAGCAACTGGATTATATGAATACAGTAATTCAAAGTGTCTGCCCAAGAAGCAGGCCAGTTCTGTAGCAAGACCTCTGAAAAGACAGCTGAGAACAGTTACCGGTAAGTGAATGGTTAGGTCGAGCAAAGGCACATATGCAGTTAGCACATATTTCAAAGAAACCTTATAGAAGCATTTCCAGTAAACACAACTTCTTCTGAGTGGGCAATGCGACACCACTGCTGTTACAAGCAATCTTACTGCAGTGGTAACATAAAACTAAAACCTCACAAGACAATAAGCTGAGAATATTGTGCTACTCCATTTCATATCAGCCATTATTCAACATCGTAATGATAACATGAAGGTGACTTTCTCCTGCCATCAATTTCCCAGGCAGGGAATGAGTGTCCCATATTTCCAAGGACAAATTTAACGCTCCCGGCCCACTCATTTCAATCATGGCACTTCAGATCACAGGTCATGCCTGCAATCAGATGACGATGATGATGGCATGACCCTGATGGGCAAAAAGGCATGGCAGGAGATTTACCACACAGCACAAAGTCCTTGTGGATCATCTGTCACTGATGAGGATCAAGGGACACACAAGACTGGCTGCACTGTCTTTAAAGCACATGTTCTTCTGAAGCCTTAATTCTAATGTTCCAACTGGGAACATTTGTCACTGGGAATGTTTCTACTGGGATATGGTAAACATCAACTCAATGGAATGAACCAATAATCATCATTTTTTGGTTTGCAAATACTGATCATCATTTGTTTGTGTTGTCAGGGACAGCTTGGCAATAGGCAGTATTTATTAAAGTCATTCCTAATATATTAAGTTTTAATGAATGTCTTAGAACATTTACCAAAACAGACTAAATCCCTGACAGTGAGTTTAACCCAAAGATCATACAAAGGTCTGTTAAAGAGCAAAGCAAATATGCTCTTTAAAAAACCTTTGGTCTTGAATACAGGTTACCATAAGACATATTTTAAAACAGACTCAATAAAACCTCATTCTGTTGAAACATGGTGAATAGAGTTTTTATCTGAGCAAATCATCAAAATATAATGCAAATAAACTAAAACATGCTGCATGCAGACAGGGAGATAGTTTGTCTTTTTTCTTTTTTTCTTTCTTTCTTTTTTTTTTTTACACCTTTGATGTTTGGTTTTTTTTATATTGTCTGAAACATAATTTTTTTATATTTCTCCTGTCTTTACTGTGTTTGTATGAATATGCTTTTATTGTTATTTAGTATCAAAAGGAACAAAATCCTCTAAGCCACCACCCAATAGCAGCAGTACCTCTGTCTCACCCCCAACCACTGTATATTCATCGACATTACAAGACTGGAAAATATGGACCTTTTTAACTAGTGTAGGCAGCCTACTATCATCCAAAGCTGTTATCGATGAAGAGATACGACACTGCACTTTGTAGCACTTTGAGATTTTTATTAATGAAAAGTGCATTATAAATGGAATTCATTATTATTATTATTATTATTACTGCCTCAGCTGTGCCAGTGCAGTTTTTACCAGACTCAGAACAACAGTCTTTGCAAACCGCAATCTCCATACCAATAATAATAATAATAATGAATTTAATTTATAACCCACTTTTCATTAATGAAAATCTCAAAGTGCTACAAAGTGCAACAAAATTAAAGGTAAAATAAAACAAGTGATAAAACAAGTAAAACCAATAACAGTATCAACTAAATCAAAGATAGAATCATGAGGAGGCAGAGTAGGCTCGCTTAAAAAGAAAGGTCTTCAACCCGCTCTTAAAGTTAACCAGTGACTGTGGAGCTCTCAGGCAGTCAGGAAGAGAGTTCCATAGGCGGGGGGCAGCCACACTGAAAGCCCAGTCTCCCATGGTCCTTAATTTGGTTCTCGGAATGTGAAGGAGATTACCGTTCTGTGACCGCAGAGACCGGGTGGATGAATATGGAACAAGAATGTCCTTTAGATAATCTGGTGAAGTTCCGTGTAAGCATTGATGTGTCAAAACTACCTTTTCTGTCAAAAATTTTAGAGAAAGTTGTTTTTAATCAACTTAAGAGGTTTTTAACTGCCAACAGCATTGGTGAAAAATTCCAGTCAGGTTTTAAATCAGGCCACAGCACAGAAACAGCCCTTTTAAGAGTTTTTAATGACCTTCTTTTAACTGTTGATGCAGGAGGATCTGCTGTTTTAGTGCTTTTAGACCTTTCTGCTGCCTTTGATACCGTGGACCACAACATCTTGTTGTCACGACTGGAACACGTGGTCGGTATCAAAGGCACAGTTTTATCCTGGTTTAGATCCTACCTGACTGACAGAAGTTTTTCTGTTCATTTAGGTAACTGTTCTTCATCTCCAGCTCCTTTGATCTGTGGAGTCCCTCAAGGGTCTATTTTAGGTCCACTGCTTTTTAATTTGTACATGTTGCCTTTGGGGTCCATTTTTAGAAAACACAACATTCCTTTTCACTGCTTTGCTGATGATACACAGTTAGACAGGGTCACTCCACTGGATTCACTCCTGGACTGTCTGAATGACATTAAAATCTGGTTAAAACTTAATTTTCTAAATCTAAATGAAAATAAAACGGAAGCCATCAGCTTTGGCAAATGTAACACCCTAAATGTTCTTGGCCCCTTGGCTTCATACAGCCACTCCAATGTCAGGAATCTGGGAGTTATTTTTGACAGTGCTTTTAAGTTAGACAAACAGATAAATGCTGTAGTTAAATCCGGTTTCTTCCAGCTAAGACTCATTGCCAAGGTGAAGTCTTGTCTCTCTTTCAGAGACCTTGAAAAGGTGATTCACGCTTTTATTACTTCTCGCTTGGACTATTGTAATTCACTGTATGTTGGTTTAGACAAATCATCTTTGCATCGTTTACAATCTGTCCAGAACGCAGCAGCTCGTCTTTTAACTTCAACTAAAAAATATGAACATATAACCCCTGTCCTGGCATCCCTTCACTGGCTCCCGGTCTGCTATCGAATTGATTTTAAGATTTTATTGCTTGTTTTTAAAATCTTAAAAGGTCTGGCCCCGTCATATTTATGTGATCTTATTAATATCTACACTCCTGTAAGAGCACTCCGGTCTACCAACCAGTTTCTCTTAGATGTCCCCAGATCCAGAATGAAATCCAGAGGTGATCGGGCTTTTGCGGTTGCTGCTCCAAAACTGTGGAACAGTTTACCTGAGAAAGTAAAGACCGCTCAGACTGTTGACACTTTTAAATCTTCACTTAAGACTCATCTCTTTTACTTGGCATTTGATCCTCGCAGAATGTGAGATCAAATTATGAGCAGATTTTATTGTTGTTGTGTATTTACTGATAGCTTTATTATGTTTAGTGGCACTAGATGCATTTTACTCTGTTTTTATTTTATTTTTTTTAACTGTAAAGCACTTTGGTCGACTTCGGTTGTTTTTATGTGCTATATAAATAAAATTGACATTGACATTGACATTAATGAGAGCAGTTTTGTACCGAATTCTGTAGGCAACAGGAAGCCAATGAAGGCTATGGAGAATGGGCGTAATATGTTCAAATTTACAAACTCTCAACAAAATCCTTGCTGCACTGTTTTGAATATATTGAAGCTTCTGAAGGTATTTACCAGGGATTCCAATAAACAGGGAGTTGCAGTAGTCGAGTCTGGAGGAGACAAAAGCATGGATGAGCTTCTCAGCATCAGAAAAAGTTAGGGATGGGCGAAGTCTGGAGATGTTTCAAAGATGGAAAAAGCAGGTTTTAAACAGAAGCTTAATGTGATTTTCAAATATAAGATGAGAGTCCATTTTAACTCCAAGATTTGTAACAGAGGTGGAGAGGGGGATGTCTTGTCCAGAAAAGGAAATTAAATAATAAATAATTAATAATTTGTCACATTTGTCATCTGTGTATGTTTCCCATACTTGACAGACGAAATTGGTCTTCTGCCTTTAACCCAACCACCACCAGGTGGTGCAGCGAGCAGCATAGTCGCGCTCGGGGAGCTGGAGAATTAGATGTGCACTCATAGACACCCCAAGGTGTGTAGTGGCCAGGGCCGGGGCGCGAACCTGCGTCCTTCGGGTCCCAAGTCAAAAGCACTGCCACTGCACCATCTTGGCTCCTAATTTGTTGTTATAGTTGATGTTTGTACCTGGTGAGGGCGGGGTGCCAATCAGTATGGCCTCAGACTTGGAGCAGTTTAATTGAAGAAAGTTCTGATTCATCCATGCCCTTATGTCCTCCAGGCAGATAGAGAGGGCAGTGAGTGAAGATGGAGATGACAATGGGGAAGATGAAGATGCTCCAGTCCTGATGTAAAGCTGTGTATTGTCGGCATAGCAGTGAAAAGAAATGTTGAACTGATTAATAATTTGACCTAAAGGCAGCATGTAAAGGGAAAACAGCAGGGGCCCCAGAACTGACCCCTGAGGGACACCACAGGAGACAGACTGACTGGGACGTGGCGTTGCCAAGACTAACACACTCCAGCCTATTGGAGAGGAAAGATTTGAACCAGTCCAGGACAGTGTCACAGAGACCGACCTCCACATGAAGGCGGTGGAGGAGGATACTATGGTCCACAGTGTCGAAGGCTGCAGTGAGGTCAAGGAGGACAAGGATGGAAGGAGAACCAGCGTCGGCAGCCATAAGGACATCATTGGTAACTCTCAGTAATGCAGTCTCAGTACTGTGAGCTGCTCTGAATCCAGACTGGAACTTCTCATACAGGGAGTGTTGCTGTAGGTGGTCCTGCAGCTGAGCAGCAACTGCTTTCTCCAGCATTTTAGACAAAAAAGGGAGGTGTGAAATTGGGCGGTAATTAGAAAAAATGTCGGGATCCAAATTAGATTTCTTCAGAAGAGGCCTAATGATGGCAGTTTTTAGAGGCAGTGGAACATGACCAGATTGTAGAGACTTATTTATTATTTGTGTGATTAATGGGCTTATTGCAGAGTGATTGGATTTTATGAGAGACGAGGGGAAGGGATCCAGGGCGCAGGATGAAGGCTTCATTTTCTTGATGAAGGCCTCCACCTCACTTTGAACAACTTCATCAAAGCTGCTCAGGGTCCCAGAATGCAGAAGGGTAGATGGCACACTAAGATCATGGAGGTTGTGGAGCTGAGATCTGATAGTGTCAACTTTGTTTTTAAATGACAAAAGGAACAGGTCGCATTTTTGAGCAGAGTCTTCAGGAGTTTGTTTAATGGGATTAAGCAGACGAGTTATTGTGGAGAAGAGCTGTTTAGAGTTTCCTGGGCAGGTGTTGATGATGTTAGAATAATATTTGGAGCGTGCTTCTTTAAGAGAATAGGCATAAGCTTTCTGATGTTCTTTATATGCCTGCTTATGTACAGAGAGACCAGATGATTTTACATGTCTCTCAATAGCACGGCCAGTTGCCTTCATCTTGCGCAGCTCACCAGTGTAACAGGGGGCTGAACAGGAGAAAGACACCAGTCTTGACTTCAAGGGGGCGTGTAGGTCCAGGAGCTCCCGGAGAGATTGGTTGTAGTAATCCACAGTCATTTGCAAATGAATGATTGACAGCGGTCAGGGCGTGAAGATCAGCAGACAGAACATCAGGGGAAATGTTTTTAAAGTCACGGAACTGGATAGGTCGTTTTGGATTTGAAGCAGGCGAAGATGAAGGCAATTCCAGGGAGATGACCCTGTGGTCTGAGACACCCAGGTCATATACAGATAAGTTATTGATGAGTACAGTGTCAGTAATCACCAAATCCAGAGTATGCCCCCTGTTTTGAGTAGGGGTGTCAACGTGTTGGGTGAGATTAAGAGTCCAAAAGAGACTTAAAATCTATTGCCAGAGGTGAAGAGGAATTGTCCATGTGGATATTTAAGTCATCAAGAAAAATAGTTTTCACAGGGGAGGTGCAGAAAAAAGTGAAGAGGTCATGCATCTCTGAGTTAAATGAAACATGCGGTTTGGGAGGCCTATTCATTCATTCATTCAACCTTTATTTAGTCAGGTAAATCTTATTGAGCCTCATGGCTCATTTAAGAAAGCGACCTGCTAAAACTAAAGAACGATGAACAGCAATGGTAGAATTTCCTTAAACAATAGAAAACAAAAGAGAAAAAAACAAAAGAGAGAAATACATTTTTTTATTTTTTTATTTTTTTAACAAAGTATCAAAAAACTAGCAAAACATTATAAGGTAGACGTATAAAATCAAAGACAGGAACAAATCTGCATTGGTTTTTGCCAGGATTCATACAGATTCTGAAAACCATTTAGAGAAGTCAATGTCGAGAGCTTCAGATCTTTTTGTAAGATATTCCATGAAGCAGGAGCAGAGTAGGAGAAGGCCCTTTTTCCAAGTTCAGTCCTCACTGATGGAACACTGCAGGTAATCATGTCCTGAGAGCGCACACTGTAGCTGCACTCACGCAAAGACATGTAGGAGGAGATGTATGAGGGCAGCAAACCAAGAAATGATTTAAAGGTTCAGTATGCAGTTTCTGTAGAACTGCAGCACTTAGAAATATTTTCAACAGGCAAAGCATTCTGATCCCTCCCCCTCAGAGCCATATGTGGCTCTGCCCCCTTGTGGTCTGTTGAATTTCAAATTCAAGCTCTGTTTTTATTGGCTGATTCAAATTCAAGCTCTGTTTTTATTGGCTGGTTACAAACTCTGTTTTTATTGGCTGGAAAATGGCGGGTCACCTTTTCTTTTTAGAAATGCTTATTTACCACCTGGAGAAGCAAGGGGACAATATTTTTTTTAATTTTTTTTCAGAGATTACCTGGCTAACATCAGTCTGTCAGGAGGTAGTGACAGAGTGAAGAAATATGTTCATAAAAAAGCTACATACTGAAGCTTTAAAGATGAAAGTGTACCAGTGGAAGAGTCTGCGTGAGGTTAATGGTGTCCAGTTAACCAGTGAATACAGTGGGTACGATACCATACCATACCATACCATTTTATTTATAAAGCACTTTAAACAGGAACAAGTCCACACCAAAGTGCTGGACAAACAAACACGCAACAGGCAACACAGACAATGAAGTACAACACGATAATCATAGCCAGTTATGAATCTTAGTGCACCATGATAGACAACATCCGCAGGGTGCTTGTAGGAGCATTCATGTAGAGAATGTCACCGTAATCAATGGAGGGAAGGAAAGTCACAGATACAAGACGTTTCCTAACATTCAGTGTTAGGCATGATCTGTTTCTGAAAAAGAAACCCAGTTTAACTTTCAATTTCTTCACTAGGTTTTCCACGTGGAGTTTAAAGGGATTGTGACATGATTTTTTTACTATTCATAAAATTGCTCAAAATATATATATTTTATCATTTAAATATGTTTGTTTTTGCAAACAAAATGATAAATCACTTTAATTTTGCTTTAAAAGTGATTTTGAACTTCAAGCCGTGTTTAATCATGGGAAATCCCATTACACACGAACGCACCATCTGTGATGTCACACCGGGCAGAGCTCTGGGCTTGTCACAGTGCGCAGGTATGAGCAGCTCGACATGAAGGAAGTCTGATACAGCATCAGACCTAAATTAGATCCTGTTGTTTCTTGTTCCATCACCCAAACTATTTTCTGCTTCCCAAAATGAAGACAAATAGCTCAAATCTTCACATAGATTGCTAAATTCGTCCAGTTTTAAATTGTCCGCTATTAAAGACACCACAGCCCTCTGCCCAGTGTGACATCACATATGGTGCGTTCGAGTGTAATCGGATTTCCCATGATTAAACACGGCTTGAAGTTCAAAATCACTTTTAAAGCAAAATTAAAGTGATTTATCATTTTGTTTGCAAAAACAAACATATTTAAATGATAAAATATATATATTTTGAGCAATTTTATGAATAGTAAAAAAATCATGTCACAATCCCTTTAAAAGAGAGATGTGAATCGACCAGTATACCCAGATATTTATAGGAATCAACAAACTCAATAGGGACACCATTTGAGGATAAAATCAGAGGAAGATCTGTTGGAACCGCCTTCCTACTTGAAAAAAACATCCCTTTTGTTTTATCAGCATTTAGGACAAGTTTGAGACGGAACAAATCTGACTGGATGATGTCAAAAGCGGATTGCAGTAACTGGAAAGCCTTAGCTACTGTTTTAGCTCGGCAGTAAACAACTGTATCATCAGCATAGAAATGTAAGGATGCATCAGGGATGCAGTGACCTACATTAGCTATGTAGATTGTAAAGAGGGTTGGTCCTAAAACTGAGCCTTGTGGTACACCATTTTTAACTGTTAAATAGCTGGAAGAAGTACCGTTATGTTGAACACATTGCCTCCGATTGGAAAGATAGTTAGAAAACCAACCGATGGTGTGATCAGAGAAACCTATTTCTGAGAGCTTATGACACAGGATGTTATGATCCACAGTGTCAAAAGCTTTAGACAGATCTAAGAAAAGTGCAGCACAATAATCCTTAGCATCCAATGCTTCAACAACATCATTCAGAACCTTCAGAGAAGCAGTTGTTGTGCTGTGTTTTTTCCTGAAACCAGATTGATGGAGAGGTAAGATGTTAAATGAGTCCAGATAATTTTTGATCTGAGAGTTTATCAGTTTTTCTAGAACCTTGGCTAAGATGCAGAGTTTAGAGATTGGTCGATAATTGTTCAGTGAGGTGGGGTCACCTCCCTTCAGCAAAGGAAGAACAAAGGCTGTTTTCCAAGCATCCGGACAAGCTTCATTCAGAGAACTGTACACATCTAATTGATGCCAAGTTTCTGTAAGACACATAAGGTCCAAGTTCTTCTAAAAGAATGTGATCATGAATTAGACATTATTTGTTGGATAGTGACTGCACATTGAAAAGTTCTATTTTAATACTAGTTGGAGCAGAAATTTTTAGAAGAGGTTTAAGCAGACTGAAGACCACTCCACGTTTTCCTTGCCACTTTGTGCGCTGTGGACTACAAGAGACCACAGACGCAGCGTTCTGATTATGTAATCGAGGTGCGACACGTCTCTCAGTCCAGACAGAAGGAATCGAGTCAGAGCCCGCTTGCCTAGAATAAATGGTTTTCTTTCGAGAGCTTCTATGGATGTAACGAGGTCTACACAGAAGTCCCAGTTGTTTGATGGTGGAAACAGAAGGAAGAATGGAGCAGTTGTTAAGTTCAAACAACTGCGAAGCGGAGTATGTCAACATTGTCGATAGGGATGCACCGATACCAGTATCGGGTATCGGTCCGATACCATGTGCGTTTACTTGTACTTGTACTCATAAAAGGGCTCCGATACTACAGGACCCGATACCAGTTTCATTTCATTTCATTGACTATGTAAGAGTTCAAATGTAAAACATTTTATTTTTTGTACAAGTTTGGACATACTTTACAGATTACCAATAGTAATGTACTTTGTTTATTTATGTTTGAAGTGTCTAATGAAAATAAACAGTTTAAGTTAATTAGAATGATTTTTAAAAATATTCATTAGTACTTGTATCGGTACTTGGTATCGGCAAGTACTTTAATGTAAGTACTTGTACTTGTACTCGGTTTTCAAAAATCTGGTATCGGTGCATCCCTAATTGTCGACCCGGTGGAAGCTAGCACGGAGCTAGCCGCTAACAGCAGGCCCACGACTCCGAAAAAGATATACAAGAAGCAGTGAGAGGTAACTTGAATGAGCATTACTTTGACGGAGTACAGGAGAGAATCCAGAACAGTCCAGAGGACACGGGAAGTTGACAAGGGCAGCAGGAAGCGAACAATAAATGCAGCTATGTGGTTCTCTAAGCTAAATTCGTGCTGGAGCTAGCAGGAGGTTGACAGCCCCCACTACTAAAATTCTGGTTAGACTAGTAAAGATTTATATCTAATGAATCCAGCAAACAAGTCAAATCTTGGCCTCGCTATAGTCTCCTATCCTGAGCAAGCACAAAGGCATCAGTAGAAAGGAAAAACTCCCTTTTAAAAGGAAGATACCTTTAGCAGAACCAGGCTCAGGACAAGCGGTCATCTGCTTTGACCGGCAGCGTGTAACGTCTGCAGATCCACAACGTAGTCAGAAAAGACAGTTGCTCTAAAACTTAATCAAAGAAAGGTAGAAAGGTAGAAATGCCCAACAAGGGTCGGTGAAAAAAAAAACAGCAGAAAGTAACAAAAAAGTTTGAGGAGCAGCGGCAGCCAAAGATGTGCCCGCGTCCGCTCACAGGTGCTGTCACACAGGCGCTGTCACACAGGTGCTGTCACACAGGTGCTGTCACACAGGTGCTGTCACACAGGTGCTGTCACACAGGTACGGTCACAAAACCAGGACAAAAATCCTGGTTTACAAAGCAGTTGTGCTCCCAACACTGCTGTATGGATCAGAAGTGTGGACCACATACAGCCACATAATAAGCTGTGACTCAGAAAAATCCTCAGAATTAGATGGATGGACCGATTAACCATCGCCAGTATCCTGGAAGAAGCTGACATCTCCGCCATCTTTGCCATCATAGTCCAATACCAGCTCCGATGGACAGGTCACGTCATCTTTATGCCAGATTGCTGCCTCCCCAAGCAAATGTTTTATTCCCAGATTGTCATTGGAAAACAAAACATGTTGCGGAAGGTCAAAAGAAAAGGTATAACGACAACATCAACAAGTGCCATACTGAACATAAGAAATGGGAAGAAACAACAGGGAGACCTGGAGAAGACTGTCCATGAACTGCACTATACAGTATGATGGTGAACTCCACCATGCCACAGCTGAAAAGTGCAGGCAGTGTAAGGAAAGGACCACCACCAAAAAGGCCCGACCTCAACTCACTACCACTCACCTATGTCCACACTGCACAAAACAAAGTGGCTGCAGGATCGGCCTTTTTGCACAGCTGAAAACCCACAAAGACCAAGATGGGGGGCAGTCATACTCGACTGTGAGTGACCGGTGATGATGCTTTTACTGTGTTTGTTAAGAATG
This sequence comes from Garcialebias charrua, assembly GCA_038048925.1. NCBI lineage: Eukaryota > Metazoa > Chordata > Actinopteri > Cyprinodontiformes > Rivulidae > Garcialebias > Garcialebias charrua. The sequence goes on from JBBPBX010009879.1 coordinate 41,854, forward strand.
CCATGTGTTTAATCACTAAGAAATAATATTCCCATGTTCCAATGGGTGGGGGGTGGAGTCTATGTTATTCTATTCTAGCTCATTTTGGGAACAAAATACAATAGTATATAAAAAATAATATAACACAAAACAAAAACATTAATTACTGTGTTCACCAGACAGACAACTGGCTGAAACTGAACTAAGAGCCCTGACTGAACGTCTTTCTCCATCCACCCCCACAACAAAACCTTAGATTTTAGGCAAGTATCAGCTCCACCACGTCACAAAAACCATAAAAAAAGAGCTGTAGTAGTGAACAATGAAGTAGAGCATTCCTTGTTCAATCATTCTAGCACACAATACTGTAGTTTTTATTATTTCTTAAAGTATTAAATGTAAACTGTTATCAGCTGTATGACCGTATTTTGATTTTCTAAACATAGTAGCACAAATAAAACTACATCTGATTGTAAATCAGGGCACCAGTCTAATAGAGATGTGTGTACTGAACTGCAGTTGGAGAGGATGCTGCTGCTGACTGCAGCAATGCGGTACACTACAGATACATCCTGGCTCAAGTTAGAGGGCTCAAATTTACTGCGCTAATGGGCAAAGGTGCACTTTGCAGATTAAAACTGCAGACAGAGCAAGAACAAAGAGAAAAAGAAGCTGAGTTTAAAGAACAGCTGGTCCGTTTTCTCAGCAAAAGTTCATTTGGATACCTATTTAAAGATGCAAGAACAGGACAATAAAATAGTGTAGACAAGTATGCAGCAATATTCGGGTACATTTTTTTTAAAATATTTAGCTATACTGCTGGTGTTGGAAAAAGTCAGTTATTTTATTTTGTAATACTGTACTCTCCTACTCCAGTTGATGTTTAGTACACATTTTTCACTTCATGAAAATTGAGTTTGCAGGTGTGCAATGAGCAATCTAAACTGTTCTACCTTTGCACAGGTAAATAAAAACAACACACACACATTGGTGAAGAGTCGTGATTAGTCATTGATCAGAGGCTGCAAACACAACATTTATCCATGTGTTATCTGTTATCCTAACATCCAAGACTGAAAACTTTACCCACAAATCATCTACCAGGTTTGAACACGTCAAATATTTCCAGGGGCTCACATTCCTGTATGGCCCCTTTTTTTACTTCATTACAGAAAGATGAGTTGGTAAAATCAGACTCTAAAGCTATGACAGAAAAAAGGACAATTCTTCAAATTAAACAAAATGTTGCTATTTTTTATATTAATTTTTGTGTTAAAAAAAAAGTATATTTATAAAAGGCTTGCTGGCTCGCTAATATTTTAGATCACAATGGTTTTAAATATAATACAAGTACTGTACATGTGATAAAAATAAAAGCCTAGGATTTCTTTAAATGAATCACCCGCTGCCTTTCATGCTAAAGTTTTAAACTATGATTGCCCTTTGAGGAAAAGGGATTGAGTTATACCGGTCAAATCTTATCAAAATATCAATAGTTGATGGTGATGAATAAATTTAAATAAATCAGTGTCATCATGATTACGTGACATACAATATCTGATGCTGATTGCAACTGTCAACACATTAATCTGTGGTCTTTCACTTGTGTTTATAGTATCTGTGAAAAACTACAACAACTATAAACAACTATAAAACATTTGATTAGAGATACATTTACAGTAATGTATTATTTATGCAGCAGAAGCTACAAATGTCCATTGATTTAACATAGTCTTTAAATAAAAACAAAAATGCACACAAGTTTTAAAAATCTTGCTAAAAATGTTTAGCTTTAATACGTTTAATGTAATTTTGTTCAAGGTTATCACATCATCAGAGTCTCGTACCAGCCCATGTCTGTCAGTGAGTCAATACAAAACAAATGCTGAGAGGTGGTGGTCAAAAAAAAAAAAAAAAACGTATAGAGAATGTGCCAGTCATGACAGACATTCATCTTCATAGATCCACCCAAGCTCATCTCTTACACCTTCCACCCAAAATGCAAAACTGAGTCACAGAAGGTTGCTCTTCATATTTTCCATCCACAAATCCACCTACACTCTTGCCTGAGTGAATTCCCTCTTGAGACCCAGCTTACGTGAGCAAAGCAAGCAGGCAGGCATTGCTGGCCTGGAAAGCATAGCACGGTGCTGTGTAGTATGTTGGCAGCTGCCGAAAACACACACAGATCCGAGCAGATGGCTGAAGAAGAGGGAGACAGGCTAACAGACGAGAACTGCCGGGGATATCCTACATGGGAGATCAGTTGGGCAGAAAAAAAGAGAGAAAGAACAGTGAACCTAAACTTTGTCTCTGTCAGGCTAAAGACGAGTCAAATAGAATCCCCTTTTCATCTGAAGTGACATTCAAAGGATGAAAGCCAAAGCCTTGTAAAGATGGAAATCCAAGCAAGGACATTGGGTTTTTTTTCCCCTCTCATCAGACAGACGGACAGTTTGTGATTTTTGAAATGGCCTCCTCTTTGTTAAGCTGTGGAGGTCCCCCGATTACAGAAAAAATGCAGGTCAGTGGCTGCCAACTGAGGGAGAAAAAAGCTATTGGCAATTTGCATAAATAGCCTATTTATACAGAAAACTTCTGATAAAAATCCCCCCTCCTCCCAGTTAAGACATTAAATGTGCAACTAAGATCTTTGGTGTCATGAATCATTAACTAGAAGACTAGCTGCTGTAGCCGTACATAGGGATGTTTGAGACATATTATTGTCCAATTTTAAGCCATGCCCATCATAAGATGCTGCGACCGGACCATCACAGATTAAAGTTCAGCTGTGTCCAATGTACAGCTTTGATTATGAAAGCTATAATCCCTAATATCTTAATTATGCCAAAGCTCACTTCTGATACTATTTGTGTTGTATGTACATTTCTAAAGACAAAAATGTATTCACAAATGTTTGCATCATTTAACTGTGTCTTAAAGGTATTGTGACACGATGTTGGAAATTTGCATATCTGTCACGACATATATATCTTATATCATTCAGCTATGTTCGTTTTTGCTAAATAAATTATAAATATATTAAAATTGCATTCCAAGTTATGGTAATTTTTTCGCTGTGTAACGTCACTGGAAATCCGAGAATTTCCGCATACGTCATCAGTGACGGGACAACGGGCAGAAGGCAGTTTTTTGCCTGTTTGTTTGGTGTGGTAATTGCCATACAATTCATTGTCTGAAAGATCGCCTCTTATTTTTTGTGTAACTTTAAAAATGCCGTCACGCTGTAACGCATTTGGGTGTTCTAATATCAGCAGTGAACAAGTGAGCATTCACAAATTCCCAAAAGATGAGAAACTTCGTGTAGAATGGACAAGACAAGTACAGAGAACGAGGGACCGATGGGTTCCTACTAAAGAATCGTATGTCTGCAGCGACCATTTTACTGCCGATTGTTTTCAGGAAACACCTGGTTTACAAGAATCTTTAGGATTACCAGTAAGATGTAGAAGACTTTTAAAACCGGATGCTATTCCTACTATTTTTAAAATAAAATCTACAGAAGAAAGTGCACAGCTACCACATCTAAACAACGCCGAGCAGCTGCAGTCGGAAAACTCACAAGAAAACGAGTAAGTCTTTGTGTAAACATAATCGGAGGTGTGTAGTGTTTTAGATGATAAACTATATATTTTACGTGAGTTCATGTTGTTTTACTTTATACACTGTGAGTGTATAAAGCCAATTATCACGGCAGATTCTTTATGTTCGATGCTAACAACAAACTAGCCGACAGAAATTCGGTAGCACACACACGTTGCTAGTAATGCATTTTTAAATTATGTCTGCACAATCAGGTAACATCAGTATGTTTTTTTATTCATGGAGTGTTTATTAATGAGAGTTTTGGATGATTTACTGTCTTAAAATAATAAATCTCAAACGCGATCGGGCCTCGCTGTTAGCTTAGCCCAAGAACAAAGAACCACAGGAGAAGCTAACCCCACTTAGCTACTGTGTATGAAATAAACCGTGTCTAAATCGCTTTTCCATTGATCGAGTGTCCAATAACTGTATAGGATGAATAATAACCCTTCGATTGCTACATTCAAGTGCTAACAATAAGTTGTGTTTGTTCGCTGCTAACAAACTAGCCGACAGAAATTTGGTAGCACACACACGTTGTTTGTTATGTATTTTTAAATTATGTCTGCGCGATCAAGTAACATCAGTAAGTTTTTTTATTCATGGAAGGTTTATTAATGAGAGCTTTGGGCAATCAACACTAGAAATGCTACACTCGTCTGATTCGACATGCTCCGCCATTATTATTTACATGCGCGTTGGAGCAGTGCCTTTCCCGTTGTCACGTCACTGATGACGTATGCGGAAATTCTCGTATTTCCAGTGACGTATTACAGCGAAAAAATTACCATAACTTGTAATGAAATTTTAATATATTTATAATTTATTTTGCAAAAACGAACATAGCTGAATGATATAAGATATATATGTTGTGACAAATATGCACATTTCCAACATCATGTCACAATACCTTTAAAGGTGCTATGTGTAACTTTCTGTAGAGCACAGAACTTAGAAATATTTTCAACAGGCAAAGCATTCTGATCCCTCCCCCTCAGAGCCATATATGGCTCTGCCCCCCTTGCTCTGCTGAAATTCAAATTCAAGCTCTATTTTTATTGGCTGATTCAAATTCAAGCTCTGTTTTTATTGGCTGGTTACAAACTCTGTTTTTATTGGCTGGTTAACGGCGGGTCACTCTGTGTTTTTAGTGTTTTTATAAATGCTGATAGAGAAGCAAGGGGACTATAGTTTTTTTCAGAGATTACTTTGTCTAACACCAGTCTGTCAGTAGATAGTGACAGAGTGAAGAAATTTGTTAAAAATATACTGTTAGAAAAGTTACAGACTGCACTACAAAGTTACATAGTGCAGCTTTAATATACTGCCATAAGTTTATAACTGGGTCCTTCTTCAGCAAGTGGAACATAAACTGCAAATGACACAATGTGTCTGCAAAAACCAAAACCACACTGAAATAATGTATGTAATAATGTTGTTATATGTGTATTAATGTGTGTGTGTGG
>JBBPBX010009879.1:46990-59105 GCA_038048925.1 Garcialebias charrua
AAAGACCCCCATTGCAAGTGTGCTGACAAGCTGGTATGATTAGCCCAGTTGCACTCGGGTCCAAATAATCCGAACCGACCCGGCACCAGACCGTAGACAATCTCTCCGAAACCCACCCAATCTGACAAATTAACAGTAATTACAGGTCAGGAACCCCAGCGTGCAGTCAAATGGCCACGTGCAGCAGGTGCAGTATGGCAAGCCATGTTTGCATATATTGGATCATCAGCCGCATGCGTTCCTGACACCATAAAAAGCCCAACACCGACCTGGTCCGAATCTGGGTCAGGCGGGGCCGGGCTCTGGGTTATGTTTATGTTTATTAAATTTGTTCATTTTTTTTTTACAAAAGAAACAATACAAGACAATCTCATAAATGATTGTGTACAAAATGTAAAAAAATGAAAGGTAGCAGAAAGAAGAATAAATCTTATTATATCTGCCCCTTACTTCCAACAATCAGATTAAACAACAATAATCAACCATGTAAACAATAATAATCTTCAACCAACTTTTTCCAACAATCAGATTAAACAATAATAATCTTCAACCAACAGTACAAAATGACTAACTCTTTCTAATTTTCTAACTAATACAATACACATTACGCTATTTCATATATTTTTTTAACACATTTGTTTTGATCATTTTTTTAAATGTAAACATTGACTTGGCATTTTTAACTACATTCTCCAAGCCATTCCATAATCTAATTCCCTGGATTGAGGTAGAACGTCCCTTCAAACTGGTTCTGAATTGTGGTTTTACAAACAACTCTGTCCCCTTAAGATTATAACAACTTTGTCTTTTAACAAAGTGCATTTGGATATTTAAAGGTAATGCATTATTTTGAGCTCTATACATAACTGATAAAATATTATAGTCTACCAAATCATGGAACTTCAATAACTTTAGTTGATAAAATAATGTACTTGATGGATGACGGTAATGTTTCTAGTGATAATTCTTACAGCTCTTTTCTGTAATACAAAAATAGGCTTTGTGATTGTTTTACACGCATTCCCCCAAACATCAATACAATAGATTAAGTGTGGAACAATGATTGTGTTATACAACAAATACAGAGCTTTATCATTCAATAGGTCTCTGACTTTGTACAGTACTGCTATCGATTTAGCTATTTTTATTCTTACAGAATTTATGTGTTGTTTCCATGTCAGTTTGTCATCAATGATAACACCCAAAAACTTCACCTCACTCACTCTACAAATCTCAACATCCTCAATTTTGAGTGGAACATCAACAGTTTTCTTTTTATTACCGAATATCATGTAATTAGTTTTTTCTAGATTTAATGATAATTTATTTATTTTAAACCAAGTTTGTATCTTGACAAATTCTGTCTTTATCAATTCCAACATTTGTTCTATATCTTCACCTAAACAGAAAAAAGTGGTATCATCAGCAAAAAGTACACATTTAAGGAGTCCTGACACATTTACCAAGTCATTCACATATAAAATAAAAAGCTTTGGTCCAAGTACAGAGCCTTGGGGAACTCCACATGTGATATTACAGAGGTCAGATCTTACATCATTTATTTGTACAAATTGTTTCCTATCTTTTAAGTAGCTAGATACCCACTGTAATGCTGGTCCTCTAATACCATATTTGTTCAGTTTTTCAAGGAGAATGGTGTGATCAATAGTATCGAATGCTTTTTTTAAATCAACAAAAATACTGATACAATATTGTTTTTGATCGACAGCAGTAGTTATTTGTTCCATTAATTCCATGAGAGCCATTGATGTAGAGTTTTTTGATCTAAACCCATACTGACTGTTGCTTAGAATATTTTGTTTATCTATAAATTGGTCTAGTCTGTTTACAAATAGTTTTTCAAGAATTTTTGAAAACTGTGGTAACAAGGATATAGGTCTATAATTGTTGAATACACATTTATCACCATTTTTAAAAAGAGGAACGACCTTAGCTACTTTCATATTATCTGGAAATATTCCTGTTGAAAATGATAAGTTACATATGTATGTGAACGGCTCAATAACATGGCTCATTATGTCCTTCACAAACATCATATCCATGTCCACCCAGTCTTTCGATCTCTTGTCTGTAAGATGTTTTACTACATTCATTATTTCCTCTTTGTTAGTTCCATTTAGAAAAATACTATTTGCACAACCTGTAATTGAGTGGATCACATTTTTATCTACTTTTGGTATCTTAGCTGCAAGGCTTGATCCAACATTCACAAAATATTGATTAAATCCATTTACAATTTCATTTTCATCATGAATTTCATCGTTGTCTTTTACAAAATATTTTGAAATACCAGTTTTTGCTTTATGATTCTTCAGGACACTATTCATTACTCGCCATGTTGCTTTCATATCACCATTACTTTTATCTAATAATTTACTATAATATTCTTTCTTATGTTTCCTTATAATCCCTACTAATTTATTTTTATACTTTTTATATTTTTCTTCAGCGCTCTGACTTCGCAATTTCAAGAAACATGAATACAAATAATTCTTTTTTTTACAAGCATTTCTCAACCCTTTTGTCATCCATGGTTGATCAATCGTATTTCTCTTTGTGTAATTTGTTTGCACACAATTCTTTTCATACAGAGCTTCCAGGATATTCATAAACTCATCATATGCTCTGTTCGCATCATCAACATACACATCATTCCAGTCTTGTTTATCTAGATCCTCTTTCAATTTTTCCAAAACTTTTTTTGACGTGTTTATGATCTTTTTCTTCATTGTGACTGCTTTTGTGATGCTTTGATCATTTTTATAGATTGTGAAAACTGGTAAATGATCACTTAAGTCGGTCGTTAAGATACCACCTATCACGTCCCCATTTGTTATATTTGTGAAAATATTATCAATTATTGTGGCACTATGAGTTGTAATTAAGGGTTATAAATGACAGCTCTAGCCCAGACCGAAGTTTCAGGTTTAAATTATTGTGTCAAATGGTGTTCTCATCTATTTTGTCATAAACGACACAATGACTTAAGCTTTTAAAATAAAAGGAAGGGTTTTTACAGTAAGAATTTAGCAGTGAACAAGGAGCACAGAAGTACTCTGCAAAGACTTCTGAACACATTTTCCTTTTGTTCCATTAAGCTTTTCCTCCGTTACAAATACCAAAACGAAACAAAAACTACTGGTAAATAACTCCTAGAGAAAGGTAATTAAAGGTGTCTTCTCAAGATACCTGAACATTGCAGCATTTAGTATCTTGGAACCACATTACAAACTACATAAATAGGCTGAATCTTTGTGTTGTTGATCTTTTAAAAATTTGCAAGGATATGTAAAACTAGCCTGGATGGACGGTTAAACAAACACTTCAAACCTTACATGCACCTAATTGTACAATTGCATCTTCTTGTGTTTCTGTCAGTTTGATAGCTGATATCTTTAACTCCTCCCTCACCCAGACAACTGTTCCCACCTGCCTGAAGACCGCTACTATCATCCCGGTTCCTAAGGGCTCTGCAGTGACTGGTTTGAATGACTACCAGCCAGTAGCCCTCACCGCAATAGTCACACTTTGAAAGACTGGTCATGGCCCACATCAAAGCTACCATCAACATCAGCAAGGTATGCATACCGCAAGAATAGATCGACAGAGGACGCCGTCTCGACAGAGGACGCTGTCTCCTCTGTGGTCCACAGAAGGACTCCAATGCCTGTATGTCCTTTGTGAACTTTACATCCACCTTCAATACCATGATTCCCCAGACCTTAATGGACAAACTACCAGTACTCACACTAGGACTAAGCTCCTCCCTGTTCAACGGGGTCCTGGATTTCTTAACCAACAGACCACAGTCTGTGAGGATCCACAACTTCTCCACCACCATAACCCTCAGCACTGGCTCCCCTCAGGGCTGTGTGTTGAGCCCCCTCCTGTCCACTCTGCTCACATATGACTGCGCACCTACCCATCCAGGCTTTCACATTGTAAAGTTTGCAGACGATACAGCGGTGGTTGGATACATCACAAATAGGGCTTTAACAGACTACTCGAGTAATCGACATATCGATTACTTGGACCTCTATCGAGTTTTTTTGTGTGTGTGTCGAGTATTCGTAGTGACGTCATCACGCCGCAGTTACAGAACAGAAAATGAATCAACTTCCTGTTTGGAGCGTGTTGCGAACCGGTGTTACAGCATATTCTGTGACCACCGTATATTGTGATCATAGGGGGCAGTGTTGCATGAACTGTTGCAGGTCACAGAATGTGGTGTAACACCGGGTCCAATGACCGAACCAGAATCAGCTTCCTCTGACCTTGTTTCACAAATAAAAAGCAAAAAATATTAATCTCTAAACCTATTAAAACCTATTAACATTTTAATCTCTAAAACTAAACCTAATGCGCAGCATCGCAGGCGGTGGTGCAAGGTGGTCAACTGCCTCACTGTTTTTAGTTTAGTTTTTGACGTGCCTCACATTTTTTTCACTTTGCAGCTTAATAATAATAACTAACAGTTTCTAGTTTCCTGTGACCTATTTGCTGTAAGTTAAATGTTAGGAGCCTAATATATACTCCCAATGTTTTGTTGGTCTTTTTTTGTAAATAATAAATTACATTTTTTTTGCGGTTTTAATTAGTTTTTTTTTTTTTTAATCTTGAGATCCTATGACATCATCAACTACTCGAGCTCTACTCGAGTATTATGATGTTAATGTTGAGTTTAAAAATTATGTACTCGTTCAACCCCTAATCACAAACAATGATGAGACTGGCAACAGGCAGGAGGTGGAACACCTGGAAAGCTGGTGCATGAAGAACAACCTTCACATCAATGTGAAGTAGATGAAGGAGATGATTGTGGATTTCAGAAGAAGCAAACACACCTACCACCACCTCTCCCCCTCCCCGAGCATAAGAGGATCTGCGGTGGAGAAGTGGTCTCGAGTTACAGGCACTTGGGTGTGCACCTGAATAAGAACCTCAGCTGGGGCAACAACACTACCAGTCTGATCAAGAAAGCATATCAGCGACTCTACTTCCTCGGGCGGCTGAGGCGAGCTGGACTGGGAAGTTCAGTCCTCACCTCCTTTTACAGGTGTGCTGTGGAGAGCATCCTGTGCTCCAGCATCAATGTGTGGCATGGAGGCTGCACAGCTACAGAACGAAACGCTCTGCAGAGAGTGGTGAAGGCTGCACAGAAAACTGTTGGAGTCAGTCTCCCCACCATCACAGACATCTACACCTCCAGATGCAGGAAGAGAGCCACCTGCATCATAAAGGACACCACTCACCCAGCAGCACATGCAGTTTTTGCCCCACTCCCCTAAGACAGGAGGTTGTGGAGCATTTCGTGTAGAACCACTGCACTGAGGAATAGCTTCTACCTTGAAGCTGTTAAAGGTTCAGTATGCAGTTTCTGTAGAACTGCAGCACTTAGAAATATTTTCAACAGGCAAAGCATTCTGATCCCTCCCCCTCAGAGCCATATGTGGCTCTGCCCCCTTGTGGTCTGTTGAATTTCAAATTCAAGCTCTGTTTTTATTGGCTGATTCAAATTCAAGCTCTGTTTTTATTGGCTGGTTACAAACTCTGTTTTTATTGGCTGGAAAATGGTGGGTCACCTTTTCTTTTTAGAAATGCTTATTTACCACCTGGAGAAGCAAGGGGACAATATTTTTTTATATTTTTTTTCAGAGATTACCTGGCTAACATCAGTCTGTCAGGAGGTAGTGACAGAGTGAAGAAATATGTTCATAAAAAAAGCTACATACTGAAGCTTTAAGACTTATAAATCCCTAACCAGGAAAATCACTATAAAAAAAGTAAAATAAAAATCACTGTAATGCCACTTTAATTGGTGATATGTGACTTATCTGTGCTGCTGATTATCCATGCTGCTGATTTCTTGCCTTTGAACTGCTGTATTCATACCCATCTGCTCACTACAGACTCATGTTCAGGCTGCTGTTTAACATACAGTGTTATTTTAGATTATTAGTGTTTAGCATATACAGTATCTTAGATCCTTGTACTGTATACTGTTTCTTTTTATATTTTATATTTTTCCTATTTTGGGGTGTAACTGGGACCTTGGGCACACAATTTCATTCCACCTCATGTACCACATGTGATGTGAATGACAATAAAGAACCTTGAGGTTTAGAAGTTTGAATATAGAATTACAAGAACTGCAGTCTCACTTCTGACTCTACCTTTCTTAGATCCCAGAGTCCACTGAGTTTGTTTTTTTACAAAAATATATAGTCAGCCCTGTTATTCATCCTTGTTCAAGTACCACATATCACTGCTTTCTGCATCACTACACATGTAATGACACATGAACACGAGCAGGAGTTCAATAGTTAGTTCTGCATAGGTGAGCAGAAAGCATTACCGGTAAGTTGATTTTAAAAAAGAAAGAAAGGACACAGAGGCAAAGAGGATCAATTCTAAACCCACTAGAAAGATTCCAAGCAGCAGGAAAAACTGAAAGTTATGCACCATAACTCATGTTCCCTGAAGGAAGGGAACGAGGTGCAACATACTTGCTATGGGAATTGCGCCCCCGCGCGATTACCTGAAGGAATACACTCACGCCTTTACGGCTAGGGGCGTCACTGCCGCGCCAGAGGCCCCGCCCTCTGGCTACTTAAGCGGCGTGCGCCCCTCCATCTTCCTCTGAAAAGTGCACTTCACCGAGCTTTCAGCATTGAAAAGGGCCAGTTATGTTGCACCTCGTTCCCTTCCTTCAGGGAACATGAGTTATGGTGCATAACTTTCAGTTCCCTTTCAGTCATGTTCTCTCGGTGCAACATACTTGCTATGGGAACGTAATCCATTCACGCCCTTGAAATGCTCAGTAAAATGCATGCTAGAGTGAACGTCTGCCTCTGATCAGTAGGCATCCCAAGGCTGCTTTCTACTGAATGTTAGAAAGAACAGCCTGAGTGACGTCACCTGCAGTAACATCCAAACTGTAATGCCTTGCAAAAGTATTCAAGGAGCTCCAATTTGCAGCAGCGCAGATGTCTGCGACTGATACACCCTTGAACAATGACCAGGAAGTGGCAAGGCCCCTAGTGGAGTGAGCATACACTCCAGAGTAGGGCTGTGCGATATGACGATATATATTGTGGGGACGATAGAAACGTGTCTATCGTGCTACTTTCCTTCTATCGTCTCTATCGTGATAAATAAGAATAAAAAAATAACTGTCGCAAAGAATGGAGCTTATTTATATAGCGCTTTCCAGCCCCCTGTGAGGAGCCCCAAAGCGCTTTACAATACCAGCCATCCACCCATTCATTCAGACATTCATACACCGGTAGTGGTAGCCTGCCTTGCAAGGCGCCATCCAGACCTACCAGGAGCAACTCGGGGTTAAGTGTCTTGCCCAGGGACACAACGACACATGGTGGGCGGATGCGGGATTCGAACCTCCAACCTTCCGATCAGGGGTCGACTGCCATTACCACTACACCACGGCTGCCCTGAAAGAAGCTTCATATGGGGTTTTGCGAGATGACGGCGCTGCTTTATGTTTGACGCACGCGCGGGTTTGCGACACATGCTTTACGTTGTTAAACTCGAGAGCAACAGAGCCGCAGGCGCATGAAGCCGGTGTCTCAACAAGGAGAAAACAGCTGCGCAGGCAGCCCAAGAATAACTTTTACCAAAAAGAGGGGGAAGCTCACCTTGTTAGCTTCCATTATTTCGCTCCGCTGAAACTCTGAGACAAAATGGGTCCAGAGGACACGAACCCAGAGTCCAACCGAGTCCGAACTCGGGTCCAGTTAACCAATACAAAACAGACCAGAGACACAACAGAACCGCAATCAAACGCAACGTTTTCTCTTTTCTGTTTCTTGCTTTGTTTACTCAAACTTCAGAGCGGATTTCTTCTTCGTGAGTTTCATTAGCAGCTGTTGTTTTACCGCCACCTGCAGGAAAAATTTGGACCAAAGTAGAAAAGGAGTTGTTTGTTTGTTTGTTAGTTTATTCATTTTATAAAATGAAATACAACAATTAACGTATTCATAATAGAAAAAAAATAAAATAAAATGAAAGGTAGCAGATGAAGAATAAATCTTATTAAATCTGCTCCTTATTCATCTAATAACAGTTCAAACAATATTTTCTATAATAACAAAATAAGTAAATAACTCAGTCAATTTTCAATTCACATATATCACACATTAAATTAGATTCATTTATATTTTTTTTAGCAATTCATTTTTTACCAGTTTCTTAAATACAAGGAATGATTTGGCTTCCTTAACATTTGTCATTTGGCATTAAGTCATTCCATAATCGTACTCCTTGAATTAAGGTAGATCTTAGGTAGATCTAGTTTCTACTTTGGTCCAAATTTCCTTGTTCTTTTTGTTCACATTCTTATAATTGTAACTATCTGTAGTAAAATAATAAAATAAAAAAACTTTGGTCCAAATTTTTCCTGTACAACACACACACACATCGTGTTGTATATATCGTGATATATATCGTTATCGTGATATAAAAAAGTCCATACTGTATCGTGATATATGATTTTTTACATATCGCCCAGCCCTACTCCAGAGGGTGCCTGCTGACCTTTGCTACTGTAGGCCCTCTTAATGGCCTCAGTCACCCAATGCGAGAGGCGTTGTTTTGATAGGGCTCTCCCGGTAGCAGGTGCTGCAAAGCAGACAAACAGTTGATTTGTTCTTCTCCATTTGGCTGTTCTCTGCATGTAGGTGCGTAAAGCCCTCACTGGGCAGAGAGCCGACAGCCTTTCCTGATCCTGATTCAGGACAGAGGCAGGTGGAAAAGAGGAGAGATCAAAGTCTAGACTCCTATAGTTCAGGGTCCAGACCTTGGGTGTGTATGTGGGATTAGGCCTCAGTGTGACCTTTGACCCATCTGGGATGAATCTGGTACACATTGGATGTACAGATAATGCGTGGAGGTCACCCACGCGTTTCGCCGAGCAAAGTGCCAGGAGTAAGGCCGTTTTATAAGATAGTAGATCTATCGTAGTCTCACTCAATGGCTCGAATGGGGGGTCGCATAGAGCCCCCAAGACCAAACCGAGGTCCCAACCAGGAGTCAGGATCCTGCTGGGTGGTTTAGATCGAAGAACACCCTTCATAAATCTTATTATGATTGGGTGTGCTCCAGGTGTCCTGTTTCCCCAGCCTTCATGACAAGCAGAAATAGCTGAAAGGAAGACTTTAATCGTTGAATGAGAACAACCCTTCTCCAAGAGATCCTGAAGGAAGGTCAGGATTTGGACTAGGTTACATGCATAAGAAACAATATTTATTTCTGAGCACCAGGCCTCGAAAATACGCCACTTCTGAGCGTATAAAGATTGCGTTGACCCTGCACGAGCATTCTGTATGGTTAATGTATGGTCAACATCTGTTTACTGTGATTGTAGTTTTCTTTATTTTCTTTTTGATAAGTGCAAATGCCTATTGCCAATGTGACGTGTGTTGCTGACCACTTGACCAGGTCACCCTTGTAAAGGAGATCTCGGTCTCAACGGGCTCTACCTGGTTAAATAAAGGTGATTGATTGATTGATTAATACCACGTTTTCCGGCAGGCCTGCCGCCATCAGCCTGTTTCTTTTAGCCGACAAGCTGGGACTTTTGGCAGTTTTTGGCCTGGGTGGCCGTAGCGCCTCCTCTGGCGATCCAGAGGCCAACAGCCCCTGGGGGTCCACCAGGTTTGGGAGGAGGCAGCTTGTCCCAAAGTTGTCCTGCTCAGGGATAATTGAGGACGGTACAACCTGTCATCTCCATTAGACAGGTTTGGAGGAGAATTATTATCTTCCTCCAAATTATGGAGCTGCAGGCCACATAGGCAAGCAGACCTCCTTACTCCAGTCCTTTTTGTGGAGTGGCCTAAACCATTGGCCCTTGGCTTCAATGAAGCTCTGGTGCCAGGCAAACTGATCGGATCCCATGTCCCTTCCGTGAGTGAAATTAATTTTAAAGGCAGCTTTGGATCAGCACGTAGAGGGAGGTCACGTGCTGCCCGACTGCTGCATTGGCTTTGTGTGTCTCTCGTTAATAACAAAGGAGCATCCGCCACACGAGAGCGTGGGGAGGGTTCCTTTCAACCTTGGTGATAAAGAGTGCAGTTCCCTTCGAACAACAGGAAGAGGAATCTGATTACACTCAGACTTGTTTTTGTCCACAGCCAGCTGAACACAGCTTCTGTGAAGGTGTGAAGTTCTAAGCTGTGTGAGGGCGTCTGAAGCAGCCCCCCCGTCGAGAGACGTTGTTGACTCGGCTCCTTGAGCTGCGGACACGTCACGTGCCCGTCTGTTTGGTGTATTGGCTGTCTCGCCTTTGACAATGGGGCGAGAGCCTAAACACGTGACCCTCCTCACCTGCCTCTGTAAGGGGCAAGGAGGGTGTTTACAGACGCCACTGTGTCTGCTCACCGCAGATGAAACAGAAGCAGTCTGCCGGGGCTTATTAAATATTCTAATACCCCGTGGGCCGTGAGGGAGGGGGGGGAGACCCCTCCCTTTATGACGGCATGCAGGTCAGAGGGACCTGCTTTGCTGGGAGAAGTTGTGTTGATTGTTGTTGTTTTTTTTTGGAGTCAGTAAAACAGAGAATTGCTGTTTCATGATTTTATTTGTGCTTACGTGACATGACGTATATGATTTTAAGTCACTCACAGCAGAGAGGGCATGATTGGTGCATGCTGAAAATAAACCAGCTTTTTGTACTGTGTTACAAATAAAGTCTGGGTTTAGGCGGATCATTCCCGTTACCGCGTGGGCGGGTTGACCGTGTAACATGAAAACGTGAGCTTGGTTCATCAGGCCCGTTTCTGTCTGTCGTCGCGATTCGCCGAAGAGGCCCTGTGTTTGGACATTTGGCGAGGGACAAACCTGTTCTTGCTCCAAGCGTGCTCAGTACGAGGAGGGCCCGAAGGGGGTCTCTGCCTGGGCTCTTCCTCGTACGCTAGCCGCTTTTGCGGTGGGGCACGCGTCGTCGAGTGGTGCCTGGACTGGGCAGGTCTTCCCCCCCGCATTTTCTCTTGGGGGGGCGAAGCTTCTACGGGGGATGCCCACCCGGAAAGCCTCCGCCTGTTTGCGTCTTTGGTCCAGTTTCGTCTGAATCCGTTCCAAAGCTTTACCAAACAGCCCTTCCGGCTGTATCGAGTGATGGAGAAAAGGCACCTTTTGTCCCTCGGGTAAGTCTGTCAGTGTCATCCAGAGATGGCGGGTCGCAATGACCACTTCCACCATCCCTCTGCCCTGAGCAACCGCAGCAGTCCCCATCATTCGGAGCACGAAGTTCGTTGTTCTGCGGGCTTCCTCCAGCAATTCAGCAGCCGCCTGCTTGTCCGTTGCCACGTGAAGCTGCTGCAGCTTTTCTGCCAGGTAGGCTTGCATCAACGTGGGCGCGTTCATGGCACGCGCCGCAAGTCCCTGAGCCCTATAGCATTTCTCGAGGAGAGACGCCGAGGCCCGGCAGGCCCTGCTGGGGAGAGTTGGTTTTGTTCCTGAAGAATTTGGAGCCAGGTGAGACGCCAGAGTGTCCTCGATTTGAGGCACGTTAGCTAAACCCACCTCGTCCATCCCGTCCACATCGAGAAATTGTGAAAGGTGTAGAAACATAGGGGCTCGTGTTGTGGGTGAGTCCAAGTGCGTGTCAGTTCCGTGAGGAAGTCTGGGAACACAGGCATCCTCTGCCTCGTGGCAGCCTGCTGCTTCGAATAAAAGTAATTTCCCGCTAACCTCGTAACCTGTTGGCGAGGAGGGGGTTCGGGCCAAGGCACTTGTAGCACGTCCGTTGCTCTGTGGCACAGTTCAAACAGAGCAGGGATAGAGAGGTCCATGTCCGGGAGCGCGGGTAGGGGTGTCTGGGCGAGCGCATCACCCTGATCCTCCAGCTCTACGTCCGCCTCCTCCATTGAAAATTCACCCGAGGCTGAGATGGATAACTCGTCGTCGTTCATCATGCCCTGGGTATCGAATTCGACAGTCAGGTCCTCCATGTGGGCCAGCGCGTCAGGGGTGTCCCCCCATTCGACCCGTGTGCTGTCGTGTAGGGCCATACTCTCCAACTCCGGTGTGGGGGTGAGAGGCTCCGTGGTGTCTGCGTCCGCAGACGTGGCCGAGGTCC
>JBBPBX010009880.1:0-18790 GCA_038048925.1 Garcialebias charrua
TATATATATATATAAATAAAGAAACATTGCTCCTCCTGTCCTTCAGAATGCTCAAAAGGAAACAGGAGTTGATGAGTACTCACACTACTGGAGCACGCTTAGGCTGTCTCTAATTGGTGTTGTATATATATACATGGCCATGTGAGACATCATGTGGATGTCTCTCACATTTGGCTTTTTTCCTCTTGGCATCTGCTCTCTGCATCCCTTGTAGTAAGCAGCTGGGAGATGCCCGTCTCTTAGGACGGAGGTTCTCACATGCATTTTGCTGAGCATTTCAAGGGCGTGAATGAATTACGTTCCCATAGCAAGTATGTTGCACCGAGAGACCAAACTGAAAGGGAACTGAAAGTTATGCACCATAACTCATGTTCCCTGAAGGAAGGGAACGAGGTGCAACATATCTGACCTTTTTCAATCCTGAAAGCTCAGTGAAGTGCAATTTTTGAGAAAGATGAGCGGGCGTCGGTCGCTTAAATGCCCAGAGGGCGGGGCCTCTGGCGTGACGCTGACGCCCATGCCGTAAAGGCGTGAATGTATTCCTTCAGGTAATCGCGCGGGGGCGCAATTCCCATAGCAAGTATGTTGCACCTCGTTCCCTTCCTTCAGGGAACATGAGTTATGATGCATAACTTTCAGTTTTTCAGTTTGCTGTATTTATTGCTGTATTGTTTGCTGTATTGTTTGCTGTATTTATTGCTGTATTTATTTCTGTATTGTTTGCTCGCTGTATTTCTGCCTCATCGTTATGTTAATGAGAAGGGCTGCTTTCTAAGTCCAGCTCTACTATTGGTCAATAAACAGGAAAGAGAACGATCAGTGTGCAGATCGATTGTGCATGCCTGTGCTGCGGTCCTCTTATTTGAGCTCCTTATTTGAGAGGAAGTACAACTATTAGAGATGTATCGACCGCAGTGAACCTAGTTTCAAGTTGGACGTTGGATATTCGAGCTCCGTGTCTGCGTTGCTCTCGTAAGTTCGCTTCATGGAGTCTGATTTCGGGCAGCCGCGCTGAGTCTGCCCCCGCTCAGAGACGTCATGGTTCGCTTAGGGACCGTCAACAAATTTTCGACCGTGTCAGTCTTCAGAAACAAAAAATAAAATATATATTACATGATTTGATCCACCCACACAAATCTTACATCAAACTACTCTCCAAGACCACCGCTTTTTATTTATCATTTTTATGCATTTTGTAATTCTTCATAATTTATTAATTCATAAATCACTGTTTTTGCTCAATACTGTTCAGGTCTTTTGAGCCACCCGCACAAAACTTAAATCAAACTATTCTCCAAGACCAGGCCTATGAGGCACTGCTTTTTATTTATCATTTTTATGCATTTTGTAATTCTTCACAATTTATTAATTCATAAATCACAGTTTTTGCTCAATACTGTTCAGGTCTTTTGAGCCACCCACACAAAACTTACATCAAACTACTCTCCAAGACCAGGCCTATGAGGCACAGCTGTTTATTTATCATTTTTATGCATTTTGTAATTTTTCGCAATTTCATATTTCATAAATCTGTCGGTTTTTCTTCAGTAGCTTCCAAGTCATGTGACCTGTTGACTCAAAATCACTTTAAAATAATTCTACTAGTCTCTATAAATGAGGCACAGTCATTTGTTTTCTATTTTAAATCAGTGTACAATTTCTTACCATTTTTTTGTATCAAAATTGTGGGTTTCTCTTCAATAGCTTCCAAGTCATGTGACCTGTTGACCCAAAAACACTTTGAAATAATTCTATTAGTCTCTATAAATGAGGCACAGTCATTTGGTTTCTATTTTAAGTCATTGTATAATTTTTTTTCAACTAATCAAAAGTTCTGATTTGCTCCCAATTTGAGACACGTGTTTTATTATTTATGTCTATGCTTAGATTATAGAAGGCCTTCTACATGTTGCTGCCCATACATTCGGAGTGGTGAACAAGATTTATCTTTTAAATCACTACCAAGCCAGTGTGATTTTGTTTGGAAACAGAACAGAGCTTCCTCGTCAACGTTTACCAAAGGTAACGTAAATGTTCATTGTAACATGGTGCCAATGTGGCATAAAAAAGAAGTATAACTTACACACTCACATCAGCCACATGGAGTAAAACATGATTGGAAACCAGTATACTGTACCTGCCGTCTTAAATGATTTGATAGTTGAGAATTTTCAAAACACGCCTCTATCAGAGAATGTACTTTTCAATAAAATCACACAATTAATCAACTGCATAAAGGTCGTGGTTGACAAAAGATGTTCAGAGATGAGCTGTAAATTTGTAATCAGAATTCTGTATGATTTGTTTTACTGTTTTAATTTTTGCAATTTTAGGTCAACTTTGAAGATTACGGAGGTGTTCTGTCATTTGTGCTGGTGAACAATAACCACTGGAAGCTGCTGGTTTGTGGTTTTGCTACTGTCCATTTATGTGATTATCATATAGTCTGTCTTTTAATGCAGGTCACTTTAACAACAGTAAAAATTAAGAATTTATTTTACTGTTCATTTCCTTTATTGATTTGTTGCAGTACATTCATGTGGAAGACAGCACAGTTTTTCTGGTGGATCCTGTCTCTGTCTTACTACGGCTGACTTTCATTCCTCTTCTTTCAAGTGCATACCTCCACCTCTCCAAGTTCTCTTCCACCTGTTCCCTGTTCTCACCACAGATCACAATGTCATCTGCAAACATCATAGTCCATGGGGATTCCTGTCTGACCTCATCTGTTAGTCGGTCCATCACCAGAGCAAACAAGAAGGGGCTCAGAGTCGATCCTTGATGCACTCCCACCTCAACCTTGAAGCTATCTCAGAGTCAGAGAGTCAGAGAGTCAGAGTCAGAGTCAGATGTCTTTATTGTCATTTGCACCGCATGTGGTACATGAGATGAAAACGAGATTATGTACACGAGGTCCCAGTTACATCCAACAACAAATGAAAGAGAATCTGTCACTATCTGTCACTCCTACAGCACATCTCACTACTGTCCTAGTGTCCTCATAAATGTCCTACTGTCCTCATACATGTCCTGCTGTCCTCATACATGTCCTGCTGTCCTCATACATGTCCTGCTGTCCTCATACATGTCCTGCTGTCCTCATACATGTCCTGTACCAGTCTAACATACTTTTCTGCCACTCCAGAATTCCTCATGCAATACCACACATGCAATACCACACCTCCTCTCTTGATGCTTTTTCTAAATCCTCAAACACACAATGGAGTTCTAAAAAAGCTAAGTCTGGTCCTCTGGACATTCAAAAAACAAAACAAAGCAAAAAAACTGTAGAAACGTTTCGTCTTTCGTCCGAAAGACTTCCTCAGTCTGAGGTGCTGTATTCAGCTAAGTCATAAATAGCACCCTCCCACAGTGGATCAACCAGTTGGCTGATGACAGCCGAAACCAGCTGCTCACATGATCAAGGAGGACCATCAGCCTAACAATGGATCATTAGCACCCTGATGGTTGTTTGCTATTCACAGAGGACTGAGTGATACTAGCAATAACAGCATTGTAAGAGGGGGACAGTTGAACCCGGAGGCCTCCACCCCTGTTTAATGATGGACGGTTTCTTTTCACAAAGATGGCCTCCTTTACTCCTCTCTCAAACCATTGTTCCTCTCTATCAAGGATGTGAACATCTTCATCCCTGAAAGAGTGACCGCTGGCCTGGAGATGAGTGTAGACCGCAGAGTCCTGACCTGATGATGTTGATCTTCTGTGCTGGGCCATCCTTTTGGCCAGTGGCTGTTTAGTTTCCCCGATATAAGACTGATCACAGCCCTCCTGACACTGAACAGCATACACAATATTACTCTGTTTGTGCCGGGGGACTGGATCTTTGGGATGAACCAGTCTTTGCCGTAATGTATTTTGGGGTTTAAAAGCCACTGGGACGTTGTGTTTAGAAAATAAACGTCTCAATGTCTCTGAAACTCCCGCAACATACGGAATGACCACTGGTCTGGGTCTGGGTTCCTTCTTTTCACCTGATGGCTGGCTGGAGTCCTGTTTGGGTTTCTTCTCTGCTTTTAAGAAGGCCCAGTTAGGATATTCACATTTCTCTAGAGCCTGTTTTGTGTGTGATTTCTCTTTCTGTCTGGCTCCTGAGTTAGTGGGGATGCTGTCTGCTCTGTGATACAGAGTCCTGATGACACAAGCTTCCCAGACTTAGCTTTTTTAGATTTTTCTACCTGGATTATTGAGCATGCATCAGGGTACACAATGGAGTTCTTTCTGACCCTCTCTGTACTTCTCTATCAACATCCTCAAAGCAAAGATGGCATCTGTGGTGCTCTTTCTTGGCATGAAACCATACTGCTGCTCACAGATAGTCACCTCTTGTCTAAGTCTTGCTTCCACAACTCTCTCCCAGATCTTCATTGTGTGGCTCATCAACTTAATTCCCCTGTAGTTGCTACAACTCTGTACATCACCCTTGTTCTTAAAAATGGGAACCAGCACACTTCTTCTCCATTCTTCAGGCATTTTCTCACCCTCAAATATTCCATTAAATATTTGAGTCAAAAACCTCACTGCCATCTCTCCAAGATCTAAAAAAGCTAAGTCTGGTCCTCTGGACATTCAAAAAATAAAACGAAACAAAAAAAAAAAAAAAATGTAGAAACGTTTCGTCTTTCGTCCGAAAGACTTCCTCAGTCTGAGTTGCTGTGTTCAGCTCTGTCTGAACCACCACCTTCCAACATCAGTAGAGAAGAGAAAGATGCACTCAACACTCTTAGCAAGGACAAAAACATCATAATTCTCCCAGCAGACAAAGGAAGGTGCACAGACTATCATGAGAAAGTTATGTCACTCCTTAGTGACGTAACCACTTATGAACCGCTGAAAAGAGATCCAGGAAGTGGTTACAAGAAGAAGTTGATAGATTGCCTGAAAATTTTAAAGCAGGACAAGGCTATTGACAGTATTCTGTACCACAGACTGTACCCAGGGGAGGCCACACCCAGTCTGTATGGTTTACCCAAAATCCACAAACAAGGTGTACCTTTAAGACCAATTGTTAGCATGATTAACTCGGTCACTTACAATGTTTCCAAATATCTGGCATCTGTACTCATCCCTTTAGTTGGCAGCTCAGAACACCACATACAGAACACCATGGACTTTGTGGAGAAGGTGAAGGGTGTCATCATGGAGACTGATGAAACAATGGTCTCTTTTGATGTCACATCACTCTTTACGTGCATCCCTGTTGATGAAGCAGTAGAGGTGGTCTGTTTAAGGTTAAAATCAGACACCACTCTGAACAGCAGGACCACACTTTCCACAGAGCAACTGTGTCAACTCTTGAAACTGTGCCTGCAGTCAACCTACTTCACATATGGGGAGCAATATTATAGGCAGAAACATGGGTGTGCTATGGGGTCGCCAGTTTCTCCTATTGTTGCCAACCTGTACATGGAGGAGGTAGAAAAGAAAGCCTTGACGTCCTTTTCAGGGAGACCACCAAGTCATTGGTTCAGGTATGTTGATGACACCTGGGTTAAAATTAAATCTCAGGAAGTCCAACATTTCACTGATCACATCAACTCTGTGGATAAATATATCAAGTTCACACGAGAAGATGTAAAAAATGGCAGGTTGGCTTTCTTGGACTGTGAGGTCTCAGTTTCTGATAGAGGAAATTTGCAAACTGATGTGTACCGCAAACCCACCCACACAGACCAGTATTTACAGTTCGACTCCCATCACCCTCTGGAGCACAAGTTAGGAGTCATCAGGACTCTGTATCACAGAGCAGACAGCGTCCCCACTAACTTAGGAGCCAGACAGAAGGAGAAATCACACACAAAACAGGCTCTAGGGAAATGTGGATATCCTAACTGGGCCTTCCTGAAAGCAGAGAAGAAACCCAAACAGGACTCCAGCCAGCCATCAGGTGAAAAGAAGGAACCCAGACCCAGACCAGTGGTCATTCCGTATGTTGCGGGAGTTTCAGAGACATTGAGACGTTTATTCTCTAAACACAACGTCCCAGTGGCTTTTAAACCCCAAAATACATTACGGCAAAGACTGGTTCATCCCAAAGATCCAGTCCCCCGGCACAAACAGAGTAATATTGTGTATGCTGTTCAGTGTCAGGAGGGCTGTGATCAGTCTTATATCGGGGAAACTAAACAGCCACTGGCCAAAAGGATGGCCCAGCACAGAAGATCAACATCATCAGGTCAGGACTCTGCAGTCTACACTCATCTCCACGCCAGCGGTCACTCTTTCAAGGATGAAGATGTTCACATCCTTGATAGAGAGGAACGATGGTTTGAGAGAGGAGTAAAGGAGGCCATCTTTGTGAAAAGAAACCGTCCATCATTAAACAGGGGTGGAGGCCTCCGGGTTCAACTGTCCCCCTCTTACAATGCTGTTATTGCTAGTATCACTCAGCCCTCTGTGAATAGCAAACAACCATCAGGGTGCTAATGATCCATTGTTAGGCTGATGGCCCTCCTTGATCATGTGAGCAACTGGTTTCAGGCTGTCATCAGCCAACTGGTTGTGCAACACTGTGGGAGGGTGCTATTTATAAGACTGAGCTGAACACAGCAACTCAGACTGAGGAAGTCTTTCGGACGAAAGACGAAACGTTTCTACATTTTTTTTTTTTGCTTTGTTTTGTTTTATTTTTTGAATGTCCAGAGGACCAGACTTAGCTTTTTTAGATTTTTCTACCTGGATTATTGAGCATGCATCAGAGTATGTCTCCAAGACATTTCCAAACCTCCACTGGTATGTCATCAGGTCCTTCTGCCTTCCCCTTCTTCATTCTTTTCAGAGCTTTCCAGACTTCACCCTCACTAATCTTTCCCACTTCCTGGTCCACAGATTCTATGACCTCTACTCTTCTTTCTCTTTCATTATCTTCATTCATTAGCTCTTCAAAGTAATCCTTCCATCTTCCTGTAACAGTCTCCTCACTTGTTAGAACATTACCATTCCCATCTTTAATAAGCCTAACCTGTTGCACATCCTTTCCAGCCTGATCCCTCTGGCTTGCCAATCGGTACAAGTCCTTCTCGACCTCTTTAGTGTCCAGTCTCCCATACATCTCATTGTACGCCCTCTGCTTTGCCTTAGCTACTTCCCTCTTTGCTCTATGTCCCATCTCCTTATATTCCTGTCTCCTCTCTTCAGTCCTCTCACTGTCATATTTCTTCTTGGCTAATCTCTTTCTTTGAATGGCGTCCTGCACTTCACTATTCCACCACCAGGTTTCCTTATCATCCATTCTCTGTCCAGATGACACACCAAGTACCTTCCTACCTGTCTCTCTAATTACTGTTGCTGTAGTAGCCCAGTCACTTGGAAGCTCTTTCTTACCACCCAGAGCCTTTAACAGCTCGTCTCTGAATTTCTCACAACATTCTTCCTTCTTTAGCTTCCACCATTTGGTCTTCTTCTCTGATTTTACTCTTTTTCTCTTCTTCGCAACAACAGTCATTCTACACACAACCATCCGATGCTGTCTGGCCACGCTCTGCCCACAACCTTACAGTCTCCAATCTCTCTCAGGTTTCCTCTTCTACACAGAATGTAGTCGACCTGTGTACTCCTTCCTCCACTCTTATAGGTCACTCTATGTTCCTCCCTCTTTTGGAAATAGGTATTGACTATAGCCATTTCCATTCTCTTGGCAAAATCCACCACCATCTGTCCTTCCTGGTTTCTTTCCTTGACACCAAACCTACCCATCACTTCCTCATCCCCTCTGTTTCCTTCACCAACATGTCCATTCAGGTCTGCTCCAATCACCACTCTTTCCTCCCTGGGAATACTCTCTATCACTTCATCCAAATCTTTCCAAAATTTATCTTTCTCCTCCCCATCACATCCAACCTGTGGAGCATAACCACTTACTATGTTTAGCATCAGACCTTCTACTTCTACCTTTAGACACATCACCCTATCTGACACTCTCTTCACATCTACTACATTCTTTGCCAACTCCTCCTTCAGGACCACCCCTACTCCATTTCTCTTTCTATCCACACCATGGTAAAACAGTTTGAACCCTGCTCCAATACTGCGAGCCTTGCTGCCCTTCCACTTGGTCTCTTGGACACATAAAACATCTACCTTTCTTCTCTGCATCATGTCAGCCAGCTCTCTACCTTTGCCTGTCATTGTCCCCACATTTAGAGTTGCAACCCTCAGTCCTACATTCTTCACTTTCCTCCTCTCCCTCTGTCTCCTGACACGTTTTCCTCCCCGGCGTCTTCGACTAACTAGCAAACAAAATGATATATTAATGGAAATTCCTTTCAAAGTGAGTTTAAAATTAAAAACGTGTTTCTTCAAGGGACATCCGACTACACGCGAATGCAACATCTGTGACGTAGGAAGAAGAACGTCTTTAGAACGCCCTAAATAAAACGACTAATTTATCAATCTAAGTGAAGATTTGAACAATTTGTCTTCAGTTTTAGAAGCAGAAAGTTAGATGAACAAGAAACAGCAGGTTCTAATTTAGGTCTGCACCCGTATTTATTTGAGTCTTACCTTTTCAGGAAGCGAGGGATCTCCGAGAGGGGGGGGGCAGCTTTATTTATTCCATTCTTGACGAAGTATTTCATCTTTTGGGAAAGTGAAAAGGCTCACTTGTTCACTGATGAACACCCAAATGCGACACAACGTAACGGTCAAGTTATACAAAAAAAAGGCGATCTGGCTGAGAATGACTATGCGCTATCATTGCAGCCGCGAACTGACGTTCTTCTTCTTGATGTTGCGTTCGCGTGTAGTCGGTTGTCCCGTGAAGAAACACAGTTTTTAATTTTAAACTCACTTTGAAAGGAATTTTAAAAAAGGAATTAACTTTATACGTGCAGAAACATATAAAGCAATAACTGAAAGTACCGTAGAACAAGCTGCCTCCATACAACCTTATTGGCCCTTAAAAAAAAAAAAATAATAATAATAATAAATTCTATTTATACCGCACTTTTCATTAATACAAATCTCAAAGTGCTAACACCTACTGGATCTTTACTCTCAGGCTAGTTTTGGTCAAGGTCAAGGATGGTCATCACAAACTGATGCTAAATTAATGTTGGACCATGTGTGTGTGAGTCCAGAGAGTTCTGTTCTGTCAGAGAGGAGCTGATTTGATCCTGCATGTACAGCTGGGAGGCTGAGGTCATCAGTGACTGTCTGTGAGTTGTGATAGATAAGTGTGTATTATATATAAATGATTCTCGCACACTGCCTGGTGCAGACTCACGACTGAGCTCCCATGATGCATCTGTGTAAACCTGTGAGTGAAAGTTTGCCCTTGAAAATAAAAACCATATCTCATGTCACAAAGTGTGGCTTCTTTCAGTAAGTCAGATGGAACAGAGGATATTTTTTATCCAACATTTACCAGAAAGTATCACCCAGTACCTGGACTCTGTGAGGAGTCAGACCACTTGGACACACAAGTGTTAGCACTAGCGTCGCTCACCTGTTTCTAAGCGCTGTGCTGGGCTTGTCATACAGCTGTTTGTGCTGGTCCAGATGTTGCTGCTCCATCAGCTCCGACGGATACTGCGCCGTGACACCGGCCATGGGCATGTTGGGGCAGTGGAACAGGAAGACGAGGGTGGAGAACAGGCTGACTAAGGCACACACCATGCAGAAGCGGATGATGCCTCGGCAGCGTAAGTTCATCTTCTTCACGATGTAGCCTCCAAGGAAAGTTCCTCCGCCTCCAGCTGGAACCACCATGTAGCCTTCAGACGAGGAGGCAGAAGAAAGCCGAGATGTAACTCGGAGTCTAAATCAGATCTTCTAGTCTGTTGGACAATTTCACTTTTATCTTAACCAGAAGCTCTGGAGTGATGACGTTCCCTTTATTTATTTATTCATTTGTTTGTTTTATTTTAATTTAATTTATTTATTTTAATTAATTTTATTAATTAATTAATTTATTTATTTATTTTATTTATTTATTTATTTATTTATTTATTTTATTTATTTATTTATTCATTTTATTTTATCAGAGTGTTGTTTTTAATTTTCATCGAATAACTTTACAAAAAAGTGTCCAAAAATATATGGGACTGTGGGCATCAAACTAACCTATGCAGGCTTCATCCTGCTGTATATCTGTCAGGTTGGCGCCATCTACGGATGGCACCATCTGCATTTCTTATCAGTCATCTATGTTAGTTTAATTTAGTTTTATTTAGGTAATTCTAGTTTGGTCCATGGTTATTTACTCAGTTTGATTTCCAGTCCTGGTGTAGCTTTAGTTTATGTTTCAGGTGTTTGTGATTATAGATTGTTTACTCAGTTTAATTTCTTATTAGTCATTTGTTAGTTTTATTAGTTTCCCTTGTTCCTGTCCTGTTCTTTAATTCTAGTGTTCTAGTGTAAACCTTGTTTGTTTATTATAGTTTGGTCCATGTCTGTTTACTCAGTGTAGTTTCTAGTCCTGGTGGAAAGTTTCAGCTTATGTCTCAGGTGTTTGTGATTGCAGATAATTAGGGCGTGTATATTAGTTTGTGTGCGTGTGTGTGTAAGTGTCGGGCCATTCGTCCTGTTCCCTGGGGTTGTGTCCTTGTGTCCATGCTCTGCTACTGTTTCTTGGTTACGTGAGTACCTCCACGTCAGTCCTTAAGTTCTAGCGTTTTTGCACAAGTTCTAGCTGTGGTCACAAGTTCATGTGGATCACTGCCATGACTGTACTTTGAGTTTTTTGTGATTACTGCCACGTCTATGTTTGAACTTTGTGATTAAACATTTTTGAGTTTTTATACTCGTGCCTCCGAGTGTCTGCCTGTCTGCACAACTGGGATCATCCTCCACCACACGCCCAAATCATGACAGAAATGGCCCGACCATGATCCGTGATCCCAGCAGACAAGTATTTAACTTCACTCGGGGGCAGAAGATGACAGCGCCAGCTCAGAGGAAAGCTGCTGTCATTCGAGTTGGCGGGTTTCAAACCGAACCTGTTTTTGGCTGTTACGAACCCGGACTCGAGGTGTATCCGTCCCCGTTGTTAATAGCCGAGCGTGAGCGGAGGAGGCGCGGTGACGGCCATGAGGAGCCGTCCCCTTTCTGCACTCCCTCACGCGCTGTTTCTTTGTGGTCCATCTCCGATGACGACTTGGAACCGGACTGGTTCAGGCTTGAACCCGCTTCTGCACCGCGAAGCCGCCAGAGAAAGAGGCGACCGAAAAAGACGAACGTTTCCGGGTTTCAACACGCCCCTCCTACGACGTTTCTTCCCACGCTGTCAGAGAAGCCTGGGAGGAGAGCAACGGTGGGGGCATCCCAGAGCCCGTTTGCAGTGACGTCCCAGGGGGGATGTAAGCAGCAGGAGGGGCACTTAACCCCACACACGTTTGCAGCACATTCCACTGTGAAACCAGAGAAGCTTCTTCAGGAAAAGGCTTCACAAGAGGACATGTGTTCGAGTTTATGCTCTAATGAAGTGCAGACGAGGCACTCATCGACCACAGGGGTCGCTGTTGGACAAAATCGTGAGGCCGCTCTCATACTCCAACAGTTAGACAGACTACTTACTGCTGCAAACAATAATCCCAATCTTCAATATAAATTTAACTCTTACACCCTGATGGAACATCTAATAACCTCCACACCCAATTTGCTACAGATACCTGGCCTTGCACAGACGTTACACTTGGTCAGATCTTCAAAAACAGGTTCAGGACTCTCTGACTCTCCCTCTCCTGGTGTTTTTGTTAAGGCTTCTGGACTTTCAGAGAGTGCCGCTATTCCTGCACCTACAGAGGGTGCTGTAGTCTCAGCCGTCCCAGCATCCATGAAGGGTAATAATGTTTCAGCCTTAACTTCTACAGAGGATGTTTGTGAACTGGAACATGAGGTTGCTCAGATTATGCAACGGCTTCTAAGACTGTTTTCCTCTAGCTCTGGTGGACTTGCACATGAGATTGTGGGTTTTCTTCACCGACTCCAGAACCTTTTTGAGTCTACTGTGTTTAGTTCAAGTTCTCATGAGAAATACAACACCCACCGGATGATGGAACTGTTATTTATGTCCAAACACAGCCTTCCAAGAGACCCTGAGTTCGCACGGCTGTTAACTTTAATTGGGTCCTTGAAGACTATTTATTCAAAACCTTCTACCTTTTGCCCTTGTTTTCCTGTTGAGTTATCTCCAGTTTCCACAGAGGATGCAGATGCTACGAGCGCCACAGATGATGCTGATGTTATGAACCAGCCAGAGCCAGATGTCTCTCATGTTTCCTGCTGGCCAGTGGTCTCTCACCCAGAGGGCGCTGCCCTGCCTCCGGCTCCAGAGGGCGCTGCCCTGCCTCCGGCTCCAGAGGGCGCTGCCCTGCCTCCGTCTCCAGAGGGCGCTGCCCTGCCTCCGGCTCCAGAGGGTGCTGCCCTGCCTCCGGCTCCAGAGGGCGCTGCCCTGCCTCCGGCTCCAGAGGGCGCTGCCCTGCCTCCGGCTCCAGAGGGCGCTGCCCTACCTCAGGCTCCTGGTTCCAGCTCTTCGGCTCCTGGTCCTTCGGCTCCTGGTCCTTCGGCTCCTGGTCCTTCGGCTCCTGGTCCTTCGGCTCCTGGTCCTTCGGCTCCTGGTCCTTCGGCTCCTGGTCCTTCGGCTCCTGGTCCTTCGGCTCCTGGTCCTTCGGCTTCTGGTTCTGACCCTGCCTCGACCGACGAAGACCCTGCCTCGACCGACGAAGACCCTGCCTCGACCGACGAAGACCCTGCAGAGGGTCCCGACGCCTCTACGCCTGCAGAGGGTCCCGACGCCTCTACGCCTGCAGAGGGTCCCGACGCCTCTACGCCTGCAGAGGGTCCCGACGCCTCTACGCCTGCAGAGGGTCCCGACGCCTCTACGCCTGCAGAGGGTCCCGACGCCTCTACGCCTGCAGAGGGTCCCGACGCCTCTACGCCTGCAGAGGGTCCCGACGCCTCTACGCCTGCAGAGGGTCCCGACGACGATGACGGTGCAGGCGAGGGTCCCGACGACGATGACGGTGCCGGCGAGGGTCCCGACGACGAGGGCCCAGACGACGATGGTGCCGGCGAGGGTCCCGACGACGAGGGCCCAGACGACGATGGTGCCGGCGAGGGTCCCGACGACGAGGGCCCAGACGACGATGATACTGCCGACGAGGGTCCCGACGACGAGGGCCCAGTCGACGATGTTGATGATGATCGTGTTCCTGCTGTCGACGATGTTGATGATGACTATGATGACGAGGGTCCCGACGACGTGGGTCCCGACTACGATGATGACTATGATGTTGAAGACAACGAGGGTCCCGATGATGTGGGTCCCGACTACGATGATGTTGATGACTATTATGATGAAGTCAACGAGGGTCCCGACGACGTGGGTCCCGACTACGATGATGATGTCAACAAGGGTCCCGACGACGTGGGTCCCGACCACGATGATGACTATGATGATGAAGACAACGAGGGTCCCGACGACGTGGGTCCCGACTACGATGATGATGATTATGATGATGATGTCAACGAGGGTCCAGTCAACGAGGGTCCCGACGACGTGGGTCCTGACTACGATGATGACGATTATGATGATGATGTCGAGGGGGTCCTGGAGGACCTTCCTCAAGTCTCCTGTGCCGAGGGAGTCCTGGAGGACCTTCCTCAAGTCTCCTGTGCCGAGGGGGTCTTGGAGGACCTTCCTCGCATCTTCTGCTGTCCTGAGGTCTGGCCTTCGACGTCTGCGGCTCCTGAGGTCTGGCTTTCGACGTCTGCGGCTCCTGTGGCCTCGCCTTCGTCGTCTGCGGCTCCTCTGGTCCCCGTGTTGTCTGCTGTGGTCTCCAAGGCTCCTCGTGCTGGACGGCCTCCCGGACGTCCGCCTAGACTGGCTTCGTGTGATGGACGGCCTCCCGGTCGACCGCCTGACCTGGCTCCTGGCGATGGACGGCCTCCCGGTCGGCCGCCTGACCTGGCTCCTGGCGATGGAAGGCCTCCCGGTCGACCGCCTGACCGGCTTCTGCTTGATGGACGGCCTCCCGGTCAGCCGCCCGCCCGGCCATTCTTCTGTTTTTGAACGTTGCCCAGGCCTTGCCCTGTCGGTTTTTGTTTAGTTTGTTCTGGCCTTCCGCCCTTGTGTTTTTTTTTCCTCGTTCTTGTGGTTCCGTGTTGCCCGCCGCCCTTGTGGTTCCTCCCGCCGCCCGCCCTGGTTTTTGGGGTTGTTCTTTGGGGTCGCCTGGGGGCGTCTTTGAGGGGGGGTACTGTCAGGTTGGCGCCATCTACGGATGGCACCATCTGCATTTCTTATCAGTCATCTATGTTAGTTTAATTTAGTTTTATTTAGGTAATTCTAGTTTGGTCCATGGTTATTTACTCAGTTTGATTTCCAGTCCTGGTGTAGCTTTAGTTTATGTTTCAGGTGTTTGTGATTATAGATTGTTTACTCAGTTTAATTTCTTATTAGTCATTTGTTAGTTTTATTAGTTTCCCTTGTTCCTGTCCTGTTCTTTAATTCTAGTGTTCTAGTGTAAACCTTGTTTGTTTATTATAGTTTGGTCCATGTCTGTTTACTCAGTGTAGTTTCTAGTCCTGGTGGAAAGTTTCAGCTTATGTCTCAGGTGTTTGTGATTGCAGATAATTAGGGCGTGTATATTAGTTTGTGTGCGTGTGTGTGTAAGTGTCGGGCCATTCGTCCTGTTCCCTGGGGTTGTGTCCTTGTGTCCATGCTCTGCTACTGTTTCTTGGTTACGTGAGTACCTCCACGTCAGTCCTTAAGTTCTAGCGTTTTTGCACAAGTTCTAGCTGTGGTCACAAGTTCATGTGGATCACTGCCATGACTGTACTTTGAGTTTTTTGTGATTACTGCCACGTCTATGTTTGAACTTTGTGATTAAACATTTTTGAGTTTTTATACTCGTGCCTCCGAGTGTCTGCCTGTCTGCACAACTGGGATCATCCTCCACCACACGCCCAAATCATGACAATATCCAAGTAATACGTATAATGTAATAAAAATAAAATGTAAATTAATAATGATAAAATAATAATAATAATCCCCAAAACTTAGCATTTTCTGTAAAAATGCAGTGTGAACACTTATTGTTGAATGACTTTCTGAAAGTTGCTGAAAAAGATCAAACTGAGTTGAAAAAAATCTAGAACACTAACTGAAAGCTAAAGGTAGGCCTGTCGCGATAAACAATAAATCAATTAATCGCATGATGTATGAAAATTATCAACCTCACTTTCATTTATTGCCTTTCTCGTTTCTTCATATCTTTCTTTCTACTGAAGACACTGGATGACAAAAGGCTCAACTCCGGTGCTCTTCACTAACCCCTTTCTCTTTAAAATCTGTTTGACCATCCAAAATCGCGTTTTTGGATCATTTAAAGCAGCTAAACTGAGAAGCTAAGCTAACAGGACGACCTCGATATAAACACCTCTGTTTTGTTGAAGCTCTAAAACCCACGGTTGAAACCCGTGCCTTCGTGTAAAAAGTTTGTTTTTCTTTACAAAAAAGAAGCTGAGAACTTTACAGATTTTTTTTAATTAAAAGCTTTAGTGTGAAAAATGCTAAAGAGCTCAAACCACACTGAGCTTCCGCCATTCTGAAAACCGGAGGCGGCCCATGTCACATCAAGCAGTGTTGCCACATGAGAAATGTAGGATTATTGTACTAGAGACATAAAATTATCGTATTTTGAGGGAAAGTATTGTGCACCTGTCATAACTAAAATAACAAATATGCACTGTAGTCACTCTATTGTTGAATAGCATCTAACAGGCACTCACAGCTTTGTGGCGTCAGTACGAGTGGGAACCATAGACATTAATACTATAAATGTCTATGGTGGGAACTAATGAGCCCCCCTTCTTCTTCTTCTTCTTCTTGTTTTGTTTTATGGCGGTTGGCAGACCAACTGTAAGGTGCATTACCACCACCCATTGAGCTGGAGTGAGGACAGGAGATAAACAACAAAAAAATAAAAATAATTCTGTAAAATTAATTTAATAACTCAACTAAATTCTGTCTATTAAGTTTGTATTTTTCAAGAAAATAATAACTTGATCTTTAACTTTACTGATATCACTACTAAAAACATCCCTAATTGTAAATTTAATATTCATTTTATTTATTTCTTTTTGGAAATGCATTCTTTCTGTTTCATATCCTGGACATTCCATAAAGACATGTTGAACCGTTTCAGGTAAATTGCTGGTGCACTTGTCACATAGTCCTGTTGCATGCTTTCTAATTATTTTAAGAGATTTATTAAGGCCTGTGTGTCCTTTTCTAATGAGAGTAAGTCCCTGTTTCTTCCTGCTTTCCTTGTATAAACTACCTTTTTATGAATGTTGTGTAAATGTCTTCCTGTATCAGTAATGTCCCAGTTTTCCTGCCATATTTTCTTAATATATTTATTTATTATCATTTAACATTCAACTTTAAATAGATGTGCACTCATTTTCATCACTTATTCTTCCAGACCGGTGTCACACGGCTCTGCTTCTTCTTATTTTCTAATTCATGGGGCAGGCGCAGCGGACGATTCAGCCAATCATGGCCGTTGTTCTGAGGCAAACGCACGCACGCCACTCTTGGGTCACATTTAGAAAAGCACGGTTGGCTGAAATTTCCAGTTGCCTTCAGGGTTCACAAAAAACTCCGACAGACAGTTGCGACAGGCTGATGAAAACCGATTACAACTACATTCAAGGAACGGTCAAATTATTGTATTTTTGGCCTTTTTCGGGATTATTGATCGCATATCGTACAGACTGCAAAACTGTCGTGCGAATACGATAATTATCGTACACCTGGCAACACTGACATCAAGGGTCCTCCCTCCCACTTTTCTTAAAGAGACAGGCTGCTCGCTCCCTCACTATCCATCATTTGGTTCAGACAGTCTTATACGGCCATCCGGTGGTCAAAAAATGTACTATACACAAAAATGAACAAACATTGCCTCTTAAATTTGATAATAATTACTAATTATTGTCAAATTTCAAACAATATTATCATTTCAAAAAGGCGTTCAATACAAGATCAACTGGACTTTATTTGTGCGTGGTTCTGTTATAACTCCAAACTTCTCACAGTTATTCATGGGATTGAGAAAGCCTCCTGGATGGGAGTCGAAACATTTTCTGTTACAAATAAAGTCCAGTTGATCTTGTATTGAACGCCTTTTTGATTTATCATGTCCTGGATGACTGAGAATCTTCACCAGCAAATATTATCATTCATCGCAATAATTTTTGAAACAATTAATCGTCCAACAAAATTTGTTGTTGTGACCATATTATTGTGTGTTATTGTTGTTATTGTGCAGCAAAATGCTAGCTAATCAGAGAATATTAGCTAAAAGCAGCAATAATGCAAATGTTTTTGAATGAATGTATTTTTTTAGGCCACCATTTGGAAATAAATATATATTAAAGTTACATTTAGAAATTGATGTTACAAAAACCACAAGGCAGCACCCATCTCCTGAATGAGCTGAACGTTTTGATATGAGCTAAAACAGCACAAAGTGTGCAGAAGAGTGGATGCAAAAGTGAAGATGATAAAACAGAGCAGGTTTAGTGGCTGTTGAAGTAAAAAATAAAAGGATCAAGACGTTCACTTCAACAGGATAAAGGAATATATTTCAAGCGATAAGAAAAAGCAGATTGATGTGTTAGAATGTGACATCACGTGTCACGTCTGTACGTGAGTCACTCACCAAACAGCATGGCAGCATCTGACGCGCTGAGACTGAACTGGGATTCTAAGAACTTGGGGCCGAACGTGGACATGCCGGCCACGAGCATGGCCTCGGTGGCTCCCGCCAGACACAAGAACAGGAAGGTCGGGTTCTTCAAGAGGAGCAGCACAGATCTGGAAAAAGACATGTTTTAATTAAAGCATCCTCAGTAATCTCATGATGTAACAGATAATCCCTCCACCAAAGAGCTGGTGGAGGGATTATCTGCAGCGTACATGTTGCGTAACCTGCTGGTCATCCTGGCTGTGAGCGGATAGTAAACAAAGTTGCAACGTAACGATTCCAGCCTGTTCCTCACGTGTGACGCTCTGAACTTAAGAGGATGTTCAGACTGATCTTCGTGTGTGTGTGTGTGTGTGTGTGCGTATATACACACAAAATGTATCATTGCAATTTCAATACCTAATTACTCACACAATCACTTTCATACCAGCTTATTGATTAAATAAATCTGTTTACCTTTATATAAAGTTTGGATGTATTTTTGTCATAACATCAACAAGTTTTAACATTTAATTTGTTGTTTATGCGGTTTTCTTCTCCAGGTGTCCAAACAATGAAAGTTGCACAAATGACTTGGCAATTGTTTTATGCCAAATGTTTTAGAAATTGTTGGCATAAATTCATCCTGGGCTTGAACCTGCAACCTCAGAATTATGAGGCTGCAGCTATGACCACTGAGCTACCGTGGCCTCAGAGGAGCAATAAGGTTAAAAGAACAAATATATTTTATACACTAAGACAATTTTGTGGAAAAATAATGTACTTCTAAAATTAATTTAGCTAAATTAATGATAGAAACTTTTCTAAAAATGTAAATAAAATAAAATAGTAACTTTTCTAAAAATGTAAATAAAACAATTCAGAATAAACAGAGGAAACATCCATCAATTTGTTAAAAAGATTTGTGTAAAAATTAATTTCTAAGAACTCAGCTAAAGAGCATAAGCAAATAAGTTTATGGGGTTTGCAGAGGTTTACAGCGAGTCCATCCAGTTTGTTGATTTTTAAATTTTTAATTTTGTTCAGCAAAACTCATTTTGGAGAGAAAAATCCAGTGAAGC
>JBBPBX010009880.1:35887-59102 GCA_038048925.1 Garcialebias charrua
CTGCTGATCGGTTTCATGTTGCTGCTGATCTGTTTCAAGTTGCTGCTGATCTGTTTCATGTTGCTGCTGATCTGTTTTAAGTTGCTGCTGATCTGTTTCAAGTTTCTGCTGATCTGTTTCAAGTTGCTACTGATCAGTTTCATGTTGCTGCTGATTTGTTTCTTGTTGCTGCTGATCTGTTTCAAGTTGCTGCTGATCTGTTTCATGTTGCTGCTGATTTGTTTCTTGTTGCTGCTGATCTGTTTCAAGTTGCTGCTGATCTGTTTCATGTTGCTGCTGATCTGTTTCAAGTTGCTGCTGATCTGTTTCAAGTTGCTGCTGATCTGTTTCATGTTGCTGCTGATCTGTTTCAAGTTGCTGCTGATCTGTTTCAAGCCTATAAATATCTCCTGGAGGGTAAACTATATCTTGGCTGCAAGTCAAGCTGCGAAATCCTTCGTTTTCTACAGCTGATAACGGTTGGTCATTAATTACGATGAAGTTCAGCAACTTTTCTGTAAACATTCGAGCGCTGTGGCTTCAGCGGTGTGTTCTTCTTGTTCAGTCCGAAGCAGTCTGATTTCAGTCAGCCGCGCTCGGTCTGCCCCTCCTCCAGACGGGCAGACTGAGCATGGCGGATTGGGCGTGGCTGGCTGGGGTTGGGCTGCCTGCTTCGGGGTGAGCGAGAGGAGTGAATCGCTGAAGCCCCGGAGCTCGAATGTCCAACGTAAAACTAACTTTACTGCGGTTTAATGTGGTGCTATGGCTCAGCAGACAAGACACGTTGCTGTCTTGCTTTGTGGTGTTTCTAGTGTAAAATACTTCCACACAGTGGTCATGTTTCGATGAAAAGTTGGTTAGCCGTTAGCCACAGTGCTACTGCATGTTGTAGCTGGCTGCAAACTATGAAATGGATTTCCTGAATGTGAGGCGGGTCTTATTACTCTGGGTTCATGAGACACGCCTTTGTTCAGGAAATCCATTCCATAATTTGAGGCCAACATGCAGAGCAGCCAGCAGGGAATCACACGAGGAGAAGTTTCAACAGACACAGACATGCACGACGGATCAGAAATCACTGCAGGTTGGATCGGAAAAATCCGATACGTAAATAATGCTGGTATCGGAGGCCGGTACCGATACCGGATCAGCCCCATCCCTAATTTAAATGCAGTGTCTCCTGAGTGCCCAAAGCTCACGAGCATCCAACACAGACTTCTTGAAGGCCTTACAAAATATTATGAACATGATCATGATGGGGTATTCAGTGTCTTCTCAACTTTCTATTGTGAAACATTATTCTGAAATTGTGCCACTATTGTTAGATGTAGATTTTCGCAGACTAGTGAACCTCTACCCATCTTTACTTCTGAGAGATTCATTTTAGAATCCGTTTTTTTACACCCAGTCTTCTCGCTGACCTAGTTTAATTTAAGCTAGTTACAAAATGCTTGAGTGACAAAACGGCTGCCATAATTAATTGACATTTCCTCAAAAAGGGTGCAAAACCTTAGTTTGAATATTTGATGCTCATGGAGGTTTATTGTAAATTAAATATGGGTTTATGAGCATTGTAGGTTGTTGCATTCTGTTTTTATTTATCTTTTTGAACAGTGTCCGGTGTTTTCTCACCTTGTGGTGCTTTTGCAGATGCTCCTGATAGTTTCGAATTTTTGCAGTCAGAATAGCCACTGAAAAGACAACAAGCAGAAGAGGAATTGAGCCTTCACACACTTATAGTTGTGTTTGACTTTCAGTTTCACTTCATAAAACAGATTCTCACCTCGGACTTCTACTGAGCTGCGATCGTTCTCATCCTGTTGGACCTTTGCAATCAGTTGCTCTGTCTTCAGTTGTAGCTTTTCACCCTGACAACATGAACATTAGAACTATTATCAGTAAAGATATTGCCTTGTATACGTAGATGGGCTGGAATGACACAATAATCCCTCAGTTAAATATAATAATACTCAAGCGTTGAGGTGGTTTGTGATTTTATTCTCATGAAGTGGGCTGAACAGTGGAACATTTGATTCCTACTGCTGCCTTGAAGCAAGAAGGTCAAAGGTTCAACTCTCGGCCAGGGTCTTTCTGTGTGGAACTTTTTATGTTCTCTGTCTGAACACGTGGGCTATGGCTCTGAAATGTATGTGTTTTTTGATAATTATGTAGGGTACTGTGTTAGGATAGGCTAATGCTGGGTAAAATACAGTACTGTACGTATAAGGTGCAGTTTGGATGTATGTTTCGAGTTACATCGAAATTCGCTTTACGACGGAGCATAGGAATGGAACTCCGTCGTAAGTCGAGGACTACATGTACTGTAAATTTAATTTACACTGGTTTTGTCAATTTCAATATGCTTTTCAAAGGAAAAAGTGAACAACTTTCTTCAGAATCCAGTTGTGTTACAGCTTAGTTCAGAAAGCAACATAATCTGAGGATTACTGACGACTGAAGATCAGAATAAAGTGAGAATATTGAGACAAGAGTCCTTACATGACTCGCCAGCTCCAATGAAAGAAGACGTTTGACAAGATCATCAGTTCTGCAAGAAGAAAATATAATGAGATCACAGGACCATCATTACAATATACTGTATACAGGCTGTTAATAATTTGGTAAATCAGATTTTATTTAGAGCTGTTTAAAAAGAAAGTATGTTTACGTTTGAGCAAGAGGGACAGATGTGTAATCAAACTTCAGCATTGTTGGGTGAAGATCACTGAGTTGGCTCTCGGGGACTGGAAGAAAGCAGATGTTCAGAATAAAAACAAAATATATATACACCGGGTAAGCCCCCCCTTAAAAAAAAGTGTGTGCATGGTGAAAAACGTCACTAAGTACCTGGCATTTTTTGTTTTACACCTCTGGCATAGTGTCTTACTGGTGTTGTGACAGCAAAGCTTCCTGCAACTGAAAGGAAAAAACAAGTTATTTTCACACATGCATCTGTTCAACTGGTGAGAAAAATAGAGGAGAACCGCACTCGAGCAGTTTGGTGGTGACAACACTTTAAATACAGAAAAAGTTCGATAAACTAGCGGCTGATTGATGACACAAAATTCTAAGAAAGCAAAGTTTTGCAGACAGAAGAGTCTGCTGGTTTTGCATCACAATTTCAAACTGTTGCACTTCCATGTGGAGAAATGTCTGCTGGATGAACAAACCACTCCACGAGGGGTTAATGAAAGAGAGATTAATGGAAAAAAAAAAACTCAGATGATGCAACAGATCTGTGGTGTTGAACAGAATTTTATGAGCAAAACCAAGATAATCTACGCATCAGTCCTGCACCTCAAATAAAACGTTATCTGATGGTGAGAGGGCTGTGGTTTTCAATTTTATAAAAATAACAAATGAGTTAACTTCCTCAAATATTATGGCATCCTGTTTTTATAAGAAATCAGCACAGGCTTATTACTGATAATATTTATACATTTTATGCTCTATTTTTGTGACATTTCTCATTATTTGCAGTGCTATTTATTATTGTTTGCCTTTCAAACACCATTATTTTCCAAATACCATATCTGCCGGCATATAAGTCGCACTTTCTGCGACTTTTATATGGAGGCAGAGATGGTGTAGAGGCAGGGCAGCTGGCTCGGGACCCGAAAGTCCCAGATTCGATCCCCGGTCACTGCATACCTCGTGGTGTCTCTGGGCAGCACACCTCATCCCCAAAATGCCCCCCACCGGCACTTTCAATAGCTGCCCACTGCACCACCTGGTGGTGGATGGGTTAAATGCAGAGACTAATTTCACCATTGTATGGAGATGACATTGTGAAATTATTATTATTATATTATTACACACCAAAGCGACTAATATATGCACCCCCCCATATTTATAACCCAAATTTTAGCTGAGATTTGACGATTTCATTCATTCTGACATGA
Source organism: Garcialebias charrua (assembly GCA_038048925.1). Lineage (NCBI taxonomy): Eukaryota > Metazoa > Chordata > Actinopteri > Cyprinodontiformes > Rivulidae > Garcialebias > Garcialebias charrua. Next base: position 39,769 of record JBBPBX010009880.1, read on the forward strand.
AAAATATTAAACATTACCATTTGCAGCCGCTATTAACCTTTATTTAACCAGACAAATCCCATTGAGATCACAGATCTCTTTTGCAACGGAGTCCTCGAGCATTATGGCAAGCCAAGTGTCTCATTAATAGGTAAAAGTGGCTATTAACGAGACACTTGGCCTGCCATACCAAGCCACCTTCGTCTCACTCCGGAAGTTCTGCAAACGTCAAATCAGCTGCATTTCGCCACACCGCCCAGGTGAAATGCAGCTGATTTGACCGTTAAAGTGCATTTATTAAGCAAAAGTTAAACTGAGACACACCTTTACTATAATTTCGAACAAACAAATAATTGCTTTTGAGTGTTAATCTTGTTAAAATCGTCCCTTGCGAGCTCTCGAGGCCACCTTATATATGCCGACTTATAAGTCGAAGAAACTTATTTATGGTTTTTCCCCCACTTTATTAGACATTTTTGGACTGATTTGACTTAAATGGTGGTGTGAAGTGTCAACAGCAAGTACGGTAATGCCAAAGTAATTTGATCTTCATGACAACACTAGGAACCTCCAAGTCATTTTGGACATTTTGGCATCAACCAGCTTACCGGTACATTGGTTTGTCTGCAGCAGTTCTGAATTCTGCGGCTGGACTCCTAACAGGAACCAGGAAAAGGACCAGCATCATTGCCGTATTAACGTCTCTTCACTGGCTGTTTAAAAAAAGCTCTGCATGGCCTGGCACCTGCATTCTTATCTGAACTTATCTGCTTTTATTTAAAATTTAGGTCTCAGGTTCTCTGAATGACTTCTTCCATATTGTAGATCAGTTAGAAATGGAGCTGTGGGACCATCTTCCACTTTTGATCAAGTGTGCCCCTTCGGTCGAAGCTTTAGCAAACACAGAACACGTTCATCTTCTTTGGCCTTTAATTGCATTTAATGGCTTTTTAATAACATTGTCTTTTTACCTGCTTTTATATTCCATGCATTGTCACTTCTTCCAGTTTTGATGGATCTACATTTTTGCCTCTTAGTTTTTGTAATAATAGTAGTATTTGTGGGAAATCAAAGTACAGCTTCTTTACAGGCTTTAGGTAAGATGATAAGAAAAATGATGGATTGAGCAGATGAAGTGCAAGCGACAGCGCTCAAACACAAATACTTTAGATAATGCAAGTCTTTGAAACATTAAACTAATGATTGCGTTAGCCTGATCTCTTTTGAATGTTTTACGTTAACTACTGAAAAGGTTGTCAGACATTAAACATTACATTTAAAGTTTTTTTCCAATTACATACATAAAACAAATAAGCCCCACATGTATAAAACAGCCGAACTGATTAATTGATGTAGGATCATATAAGTATCCTTTCTTGAGTGATCTTTTTTCCTTTATAAATAGAATTAAAGACGACTTGAAGGAAACAAGACTTATTATGTTAGTGACCAAGACATTTTACCTCCCAGTCAAAAGTCTGCTTTGGTTCCGAGTTGGGAGTTTCAGGACCGTAAAGTTTGTTATTTGTCAAACTGGCTTCTGTTCAGTCGCCTCAGTTTACCAGTCTCTTTCTAACAACCACATTTGAATGATACTTCTAATATTTTGGGTAAATATTTGATTTGATGGACACAATGTCTTGTATTTCAATCTATTTTAAACATTTAAAGAAAAATATGAAGACATTTTAAAAGTAACATGGTGGATTTATTGGTGAAACCACATAAATGCGGCAGTTGATCATTTGTTGTTTGTTAATATTTTGTATTTTAACTTTTGTTTTACTTTTTTATTCATGTAGACAATGTGTTTCAAACACATCGCTGTGTTACTTTTATGACAAATTAGCGTTAATATTTCAGTGACTAACAACTGTATTGAAGGCTTCAGCTTTAAATAAACCGAGTGTTTGCAGAGTTGATTTTGGATCAGAAATTATTAAGTTCATAGTATAGTAAAAAGTTGTACAAATGTCGCCTCTAGCACAAAAAATAAGTCTACAGATTTTCAGTGCAAAGTTTGTTGTGGTTTTAATGAAAACAGCAGATTGGAAAATAGTGATTGGATTCTTTAACACAGAATCTTTTAAAATCCACGTCTCCACACCCTGTTTACACGTGAACGATCTCTGGAAATGTTTTCAGGTGTTGAAAATGTAAATGTTGCTGTCATCAGTCGTTTAGATGAAACTGCAAAAACAGAATTTACCAGGGAGGCACCGATAAATCGGCCGGCCGATCGATCGGCCCCGATTTCCTTAATTTGGGGAGATCGGTGATCGGCCGATCTTTAATGAGAAGCCGATTTTATCCACCAATCGCATCTGCCTCCGCAAAGGTCGGAAAATCATGAAAATTTAGGGTGCATTTTGACCTTTTAACACCTGAAAATCGGTATCGGCCAAAATCGGAATCGGCAGGTCAGACTTTCTAAAAATCGGTGATCGGCCAGAAAATTGAAATCGGTGCACCCTAGAATTTACCAAAGTGATTATGTCAGCTCATTAGCTGGCGCTGTGATTTGTATATTTCAATGACACAGACACAAACAGAGAAACTTCAGTGTCGAGCATGAAAAAACGGTTATGTACATCCAAAATGGCGAGGAGGATACGTTTGTATGGACCGACAGTATTTGTAGAATGTGAGTGCCGTATCTCCACTGACCCAAGAAATGGTGTAGCACACATACGGTCTGTGTCAGAAGCTTTGATATATTGAAGAGTGATCCACCATTGTTGCTGTTCATTTATCTGTGCAAGCAAAGGAAAAAACTGTTGACTGCAGCTTTCTGCTGTCTTGAGCCTGTGATCATGATGTCACATAAGTTGTAATTTCCCTTGAAATGATGCAAGGCATTTTTGAACCTTTCCACTCCGAGATGCGGATTCAAATGTCAGAAAAAAAACTCAACCAATTTCGTCATGTACACAAAAGGTCAAAATTAACAGAATCGTTATGGTTTCACTTAAAAATGGCACCGTGTCAACAGGGCATCGTTTCACGGGAAAGTGCAATTTATCTCAAAGTGGAAGTGTTCCCAGAAACACGCTACGGCTGCAGTCAGTCAATCTACATTTTCCTGATTTTTTTTTAGATTTATAGTAGTAGTAGTAGTAGTAGTAGTTTCTTTATTTCAGATACAGTACAATACAAGATCCATATATGTATATAAAAAGAGTAAAACATAAAAAAGATTAAAAAGCTTTCCTATAAAAAAATAAAATAAGAATAAAAGACTAAAAAGCTTTCCTATAGAGGCTCATCCGCCAATGAGTCCCCAAAATAGAAAAATATCTCACAGAGCTTAGTCCAGGGTTGGTCAGTGTAGTGATGATGCAGTTTTCAGATACAGACAATCTACACATGCATCTATACATGAGGTTACGCAGCACCGCTTGGCAGGTAGGCACACCTGCATCTGCAAACATTTTGCTCGCACTGCTCCATCGAGGTACCCTCAGCATCATTCGAAGGCCATCATTATATGCCACAGTTAGTCTATACATACTGCTCTTTTTATAACGTCTCCACAGGTGAGCGGTGTACAAAGGAGTGCAGTAGGCCTTAAAGAGTTGGATCTTAACAGATGATGAGCACATTCCAAACCTACGGATCAGCGTGTTAGCTTGACCATAGAGCATACGGCATTGTCTGTAAATGTCTCTATCATCTGACAGGTCTGCAGTCAAATAGTGCCCCAAATATTTATATTCATCACTGACATCCAGCCTGTTGCCCGACAGAAAGAAGTCAGGGAACATCAACTTGGAGTCTTCTCTGCTCCGCACAATCATGATGCTGCTTTTCTTCGCATTATATTTTATATCAAAGTCACTTCCATAGTCAGAGCACACCTGCAGCAGTTCTTGTAAGCCAGCAGAATAGGGACAGAAGATTACTAAATCATCGGCATACATAAGATGGTTGATGACCTTATTTCCCACCCTACAACCTGTTCCACAGTCATTTAAAAGCTTTGACAGGTCATCCATGTAAACATTGAACAGAAAGGGAGACAGGATGCTACCCTGTCTCACACCGTTTGAGACACCGAAGGGGTCCGATACAGAGTTTCCCCATTTAACATACATTTGTTGGTTTGCATACCAAAAAACAAGAATCCTCAGCAAACATTTGGGGACACCCCTCTTATATAATTTGTAAAACAGCTTTTCATGATTTACATAATCAAAAGCCTTTGAGGCATCAATAAAACACATAAAAATGGAGGTGTGGTGTCTGTTGTATAGATCTAAAATTTCTTTTAAAGCAAAGATGCACAAGTCTGTTCCATGTTTACGTTTAAACCCAAATTGATTGTCAGAGGTCAGCAGAAATCCTTCCAGTTTGTTCAAAATAGCCCTGGCCAGCACCTTAGATAAGGTGCTGGCCAGGGCTATAGGCCTGTAATTATCCCTACTGTTAATTCTACCAGCTCTATCTTTCACAATCGGAACTAAAATGACAGATAATTTTAACGCATTGCAGCAACCCTACTTCATCATCAATCTGAAACATTCATGTTTTCAGAATTTTGGATGTAACTGTTAAAAATGCTTGAGGCTGAACTGTTTTAGTTCATTGGAATATAAAACAACAACACAGCTCCACCTGGCATAACAACTACAGCAAGTTTAATGTCTTTTGACATTTTATCTAAACTGTGATAACGATCAGTGTTCCATTGTAAACTCGTATTATTTTTACAGTCAACAGTAGAAAATGTATCCAGAAAATTGTTCAAACGGAAACTGGACCAGGGTCTCTTGTTGTCCATGATGTCACAGCAGCGCCCTCTAGTGACACAGAAGAGCATTCATCGTGTAAACCGGAGAACACGACGTTTAAATGTTATGGTGTGGACGGATTATCCACTTAAGAATAATAGTAAAAATGGCCTATGTTATTGACATTAAGATACATTATATAACTAAATAATAAAATAGGTACGATAATAAGGTAGGCCTATTTAACACAAAATATCTCGGTCAACAGCGCCGACCGCTATGTCGTTGGTTAACATGAAACAGTTAAAAGACAGACAACAGCTGGGCATAAAGAAGTGTGGATGATTATTCAGCTCACGGTGTAGCAAATCCTCCTCTGTTTCATGGATTTTTTTAAAATATTGTTACTTACTTCTGCTAATTGTCGGCGCAGGTAAAAGGGCCGAGCTGCACCTCCAGGGTTTGACGGACACCGCGGATAAACGAGCGGAGCTTTCACACAAAACTCCCGCTGACGACTTCAGAACGGCCCGAAGGCCAAGGTTTAGCAACATGGCTCAAAGAATAGCTAAAAAGGTAGAAAATAACTCCCCTATAAGTGCTTCAAATGCGACATTTATCACACTCGACCGCTACACGAGGTTCGCCATTTTGACTAGTCCTAATAGCCGATCTTGAAAGGACAGCCTTAGCAAAAAAACTAACGATCCCAGAACACATCGATAGAAAAAAAAGAGAACATGCCTTTTTTCCCCTTCCAACTCCGTAAATCAAATTATGATCTAAATAAAAAAGTATGCTTTCTGATCTTCTAGTTTGGATTATACAAACGTTGTTAGATTAAGTCCATTAATATATAAACAGCAGCAGGGGCACTGTGTCCAAAAAACTAAGAAGAAATGATCAACTGTAAATGTTTATTGAATCAACTCATGCCATTTACCTGTTTGTCATTACACTGTACATTAAAGTTGATGTGCCTTTGTTCAATTTGTGTATGCAGAGTTGTTCAATTTTAATTTTTGACTACAAAGCTGTTGCTGTTTACAAAACTGCATTGTGACAACTTGACTGTGCCTTCGGATCAAAATAGCTCCATTGAACATTTCAACCTGGAGAGACTCACACAACGAGAGAGAAGAATACAATTAAAAGGTTTTATAGATGAGGGTTCTTTGGCGCTCGGGCCCCGGCGGAGGGTATGCATGCCGGACCGCTGAGAGCTTAAATGTCCGGCATAGGGAGATAGATTATGGATACCCCCCACCGGGACCCGAACTCGGTGGCAAAGTCGGGGATCGTATAGTCATCCATCCAACATAACCCATCGGTACGTGTACGTGGTTCATCCATTGGTTGTTGGTTCCGGTTAACCCTGAGACAAACCCCATCTCAGAACTCCCTGAGCAAGCACGATGCGACAGTGGGAAGGAAAAACTCCCTCGTGAGGAAGAAACCTCCAGCAGAACCAGGCTCAGGACAAGCGGCCATCTGCCACGACCGGCTGGGTTTCAGGGAACAGGAAGCAGGAATGTACACAGTCGTAGGACCAGGATGGAGGCGAGCAGGATATTCCCTGGAGGCGTAGTCGGGATGAAGAATAGGGGAGAGCTGAGGATCTTGAAACCCCGGGTGGAGATGGGGAGGTGGAGGGATGCGACTAGACTGGCAACGGGCAAACAGGAAGAGCTGAGGAAAGGACGGCCTTATATCCGGATGGACGGTTGATTAGTGACTCGATGCAGCTGGGGTGAGTCTGCCATTTTGAATTTTCGTCTTCGACTCCATTTGTCATAGTTTAGTTTTAGGTTGAATTAGTCAAGTCAACTTTATTTATAGAGCACATTTAAAACAGATGCTTTTACCAAGTAAGGTAATTAAAGTACCAGATAAACAGAAAAATACATATATTCAAATTTGAAACTTAGCTCAAAAATCTATGCAAGATTGCTCTGCTCTCCGTTCTCCCTGCTCTGCTCTCTGTGTGTGTCTGAAGCGCCTCGGGTACTCATCTCCCGAACGTAAATTAAAATTATGGATCTGGTATCATGGACGATCAACTCTATTGACAATATTTTTTTTTTAAACAACAAGGTCCGGGGGAACCAGCGTGTCTAGCTCAGACGCACACTGCGGGATACGTCATGGACTCGTGGGAAGCGGCAGGTGATGTGTCTCTCAGTCCTGTCTCAGGAGGACGTTGAAGACATTTACATAATTGGATTTATGATAGCAGGGACTCTGCTTTTTGGCATCGGAGGTGCTCTGTTCAATTGGAGATTGAAGAAGGCAACGGCAGCAATTCCGGCCATGACAAAGCTTCCGAGCCAGTGTGAAGGTTTGATCTCTGCCGTGACCTCGCAAAATCAGCTGATTTACGAGCTAAACCAAAAGGTGGAGGCGATTTATGAGAATTGCAGGACACCTACGGCTTATGGGACTCGTCAGCGTGGTGGGCTCGACCTTCCACACTTAGGCCATTTTGGAAACAGATCGTCCAGTTGGACTCAAGGCTGAAGAAAAAAATCTGTCTGCCTGAAGAAAATCAACAATCAAGCTTATCTGAATCTGACTCCCCACCGGCCTTGGAAATGGGCTGACTATCAAATTTCTCCTGGGTCATGATTAACCAAGGACAATAAGCTTCATCTATTGCACCACCCCATCCCGAGAACTTTCTGCGCAAGCGTATCAGAACTGCTGGCTGAACATCATCATCAGAACTGTGGCCGATCTGAAAAAAGGCTCATGGACAAATCTCACCACCTCAACCTCAAATGCATAATACGCCCGCATGCCTCAATGACTATCGCCCAGTAGCACTCACCCCCATCCTGATGAAGTGCTTTGAACGGCTAGTCATGAAAAGCATCACATCTGTCCTCCCTGACTCCCTGGATCCCTTCCAATTTGCATACCGACCTAATCGCTCAACCGACGATGCCATCTCCTCTGCCCTTCACACAGCTCTCACACATCTGGACACGAAGGACTCCTATGTTAGAATGTTGTTCATCGACTTCAGCTCGGCATTTAACACCATCATCCCCCAACAGCTCATCCTTAAACTGGACAGTCTGGGGCTGAACACCTCAATGTGTAACTGGCTGCTAGACTTCCTGACCGGGAGACCACAGACAGTACGAGTCGGGAGTAACACATCTAGCACCATCACATTGAACACAGGGGCCCCACAAGGATGTGTGCTGAGCCCCCTTCTATTCACCCTGCTAACACACGACTGCACACCATCATACAGCTCCAACCACTTCATCAAGTTTGCGGACGACACAACAGTGGTGGGTCTCATCAGCAACAACGATGAGACGGACTACAGGAACGAGGTGAGCCGCCTGGCCTTGTGGTGCGGACACAACAATCTCACTCTCAACGTGGAGAAGACAAAGGAGATTGTTGTGGACTTCAGGAAGAGGGATGCCCAGCATGCCCCTCTGACCATCAACAGCACCGCAGTGGAGAGAGTAGACAGCACCAAGTTCCTGGGAGTGCACGTCTCGAAGGACCTGTCCTGGAGCAGGAACACTGCAGCACTGGCAAAGAAGGCTCACCAGCGTCTCTACTTTCTCCGCAAGCTGAAAAGGGCTGGAGCTTCAACCCCCATCATGAGCACCTTCTACAGAGGTGCCATAGAAAGTGTCCTGACCAGCTGCATCACTGTGTGGTTTGGTGCATGTACTGCATCCTGCCGCAAGAGCCTCCAGCGCATTGTGAGAGCAGCTGAGAAGATAGTCGGCACCTCCTTCCCCTCACTGCAGGACTTACACAGCAAACGCCTCACTCGGAAAGCCCACTGCATGGCAGGTGATCCCACACACCCACTACACAGCTGCTTCAGACTGCTGCCATCAGGAAGGAGACTGAGGAGTCTCCAGGCTCGAACCAGCAGACTGAGAGACAGCTCTGTTCATCAGGCAGTCAGGATGCTAAACACTCTGCCTGCTCTGCCCCCCCTCCCATTTGAACTGCCTTAACACTAAAACTTTCTCACACATTACCACAAAACACAAAGATTTTAACACTGGACTCTGTGTCATCAAACGGGTTATTCACTAAACTCTCGGTCATGTGCTCATACAGTTTGCACTACTTCTCATACTTGCACTAATGTTTGTATTACATCACTGCCTATAATCATAATACTGTTTACATTCTCTGTTTACATTTATTAATACTGTTTACTTTTTTTACTACTGCTTACATGTAATTACTACTGTTTACATTTACACTACTCTAATATCTACACCACTGCTGATACATATACAGTGTGCTCTGAACGGTCTTACTTAGGGATGCCCAATGTGCCTTACTGCATATGCCACTTTTTGCCTCTATAACAACATCAACTACTACCTCATACATATACTGTGTACATTAACTCATACGCTGCTTTGCCACTTTGCAAATGTCAATGCTAGAAACCTTTAGTTTATTTTAGTTATACTTTTTATACTCTTTTTTTTATACTAGTATGCAAAAACTCAGGACAGTATTATGTTCATTAAATGTTTAATGTTTTAGTTTTAGAGTTGGTGTAAATTTTCATACTCTTATACCACTATGCAAAAAACTCAGGACAGTGTTAGTTTTACTATTTTATGCTTATGTCTATTATTATATGTTTCAGTGTTTCAATGTTTAGATGTTTACTGTTGCACCGAGGGACTGAGAGAAACGCAATTTCGGTCCTGTGTATGTCCTGTACAGTACATATTGCAGATCTGACAATAAAGTTGACTTTGACTTTGATAATCTGTTTTTAACTCTGCTTGCTGGTAGAGTTTTTTGATGTCGCAAATCGGGTCCTGAAAGACAAGATGTGAAATATCTTTTTTGTAATACCACTACCCTCATGGTTCTTTCCCCCCCTTTTCATATCTAAGATTATTATTCTGAAAAGAATAAGAAAGGCCGCGCTGATAAAATTAGCTGCAGCTTCGTATACTCCGTCCATCTTTCGGGCAACTGTGCGTACATGTTCTCGCTGTACCTCGGTGAAATGATAATAAAGCTTATTCTGATTCTGTTTCTGATTCTGAACAAAAACAACATAGGAATTAAAACACATTTGACAGTACAGAACAAACTGTAAGAATCTTGATGGTTGTCTTGTTCTTTTTCTTATGTTGAGGTTTTGTGGGTATTTCTACTGCTAATATGCTGCACTTGTTGCAAAAATGCCACTCACTTTTCTACATAAATGCAAAGTAAAATTTTCAAATTTTTCCTCTACTGGTAAACTAAGCAATAAACGGGACCGAGTTTTTTTGTTGTTGTTGTTGCTCTATTATAATTTTGTTCTGTTGTGTTGCTTCTTGGGGTAAACCACTAATGCACAGTCCATCTTTTGCCTGTTCAGCTTAATTTCATTTCTTTATTTTAAAGACCATCATGGTTTATGCATATCCATTCCAATGAAGGCAGTAAATATAATCTTTTTTTTCCCATTCAACCTAGGCAGGCTAATCCCACTGAGCCCCAAGGACTCATTTACAAGAGAGACCTGGTTCCAACAAAGAATGATGACAACAGCAACAACACTAGACAATCATGAGAGAGGCATACAGATTTTTTTTAACAAGTAAAAAAATGATGTCAAAGTAGCAAAACAGACAGATTATAAGGCAGATGTAGAAAACTAAAAAACAGGAACAAATCTGCATTGTTTTTTTTTTGTTTGTTTTTTTTGCAGGATTCCAACAGATTCTTAAAGCCCTTTAGAGAGGTCAAGGTCGAGAGCTTCAGATCTTTTTGTAAAACAGATTCCAGGAAGCAGGAGTGGAGTAGGAGAACGCCCTTTTTCCAAATTCAGTCCTCACTGAGGGAACACTGCAGGTAATCATGTCCTGAGAGCACACGCTGTAGCTGCACTCACACAGAGACATGTAGGAGGAGATGTATGAGGGCAGCAGACCAAGAAGTGATTTAAAGATGAAAATGTACCAGTGGAAGAGTCTGTGTGAAGTTAATGATGTCCAGTTAACCAGTGAATACAGGGTGCAGTGGTGGGTATGACAATCCCAGTCCAATCTAATCAGACATACAGAAGAGTGGGTCACTGTGGCATAGTCCCCTCAAAATGTTGCACATCAGATTAAATTTAAAAGTAAATCTACCCAATGATGGCAGAAAAAAAGTGCATCCAGAAATATGTGTCCCTTGTTTGGCGCTTAACAATTTTAAACACATTGAGAGAAATTTGAATTTTACATTTATACAAATGATCAACAACACAAAAAATACAAAGTTTTTTTTTTTAAAGTGTACTGTATATACAAAGCATGACAAAAACTAATCATGGCAATCAAAATCATGATACATTAAAGTGATTTGTTAGGTTCAGTTTGCATGTTGGATCAAGTTTAAGCTCATTATGGGAAAATAACATCTTGTAAGCCATTTACTGTCCCAATCGGTGCAATATTTTCAGTCGTTTTCAGAATCAGTAATAGCTAAAGCTCGAAGAAAAGGAAAGTCATCCCAAACAATGTCTGGATCTTCCTCTCTTTCCGGTACACAGTCATCACATGGCCCAAAAAAACACTGCTCGCTTGTTGTCCCATCAGTTGACACATTGTGGTAGCATTTTGGGCTGAAGGACTCCTCTGTTTCCAAAAGGGGCTGGGTGGATTCTGAGCGCAGGTAGACATGAGGCTCCTTAGGGAGAGGGCTGTTGCCGGGGCTGGAGAACAACACAGTCGCATAAGGAACAGAGTCACTGTTTGAACCAGAGTATCCAGGGATGAACAGGGAACCACAAACGGACTCTCCAAGATCACTGGTGTGTTCCGTGCTGCTCAACCAGTTTTCATCCTTTTCTTGGCTCATCTTGGTGGTCAAGTCCAGGAAGCTGAGGTGGGACAAGTAAATTGGATTTGGCTCTTCCTTGTCCCAGGAAACATGGATAAACTACAAAACAATAAAACAATCATAATGTTTTTAATTTGCAATTATCATAATTCAAATTGTGCATAAATCATGAAGGACCATCACTTTGGATATTGCTCGTACATTTAGGATTCCTGTAAGATTTTAGACTGACAAAAAAAAAATATATATATATACTGTATATATAAAGTGACAACATGAAACTTAATTACCGGTACTTGTAGATAAATTGCATTTCCTGCGAAAATGCAGTGTGAATACTAATGTGTTAAGAACTTTCTGAAAAACAGCTGGAATTAACTAAAAACATGCTGAAATGTAGCTGAAATGAAAGAACAAGCCTAAGTTAGCAGAAGAAAGCCGAAAGAACCACTTTGGACATGTCTGCCTGCCTGGGAGGAGTCGACGAGGGACAAGCCCCCAGAAACCATCTTGGCTACAGAAAACTGGTTGGTCCACTTAAGTTGTTTACTTGGTGGGGTAGCTTCAGTGTGCTTTAGACTGCTCTGACTGAGGAAGCCCTCTGGAGTGAGGGTGAAACGTTTCTACTAAAAAGAAACTGTCCAGATGAACTGATTGAGAATGAGCGGAAAGCAGAAAGAACATATTTACTGAAATAGGTTTAAATAAACATAAATTAGCCCAACAATTAGGAAATTACCGGTAGCTGAAATAGTTTAAATAAAAAAATAAATAAACGTAAAGTAGAAAAGTAAAGTAGCTGAAAAGGCAGAAAGAAGCTTAAACTACCAGAAGGAAGCGGAAGGAGCTGAAAAGGTTAAATTTAGCATAAAACTGCTAAATAGCTGAAATAGCAGATGAAGCTGAAACTAGACGAAATAAGATGAAAAGAGAATAACAAGCTGGAATTAGCAGAAATAAGTTAATTAGGCTGAAAGTATAGCAGAGATTACAACAAAAAACTTGAATTAATCTGAAAGCAGCTGAAATTAACAAAAAACATATACAAAATAGCTAAAAAGGTAGCACAAGCTTAAATTAGCAGAAGGAAGCAGAAACAAAGCATGTTTGCCCAATTATGCTGAAAGAAGCAGAAATGAGCACAAAAAAGTGAAAATTATCCAAAGAAAATCTGAAATGAGAAAACAAACAAAAACAAAACAAAACTGCGGAATAGTGGTAAAACAGCAATAAGAAGTTTAAATTACAAGAAGGAAGTAGAGAACACATTTTTTTTTGCTGAATTAGGCTGAAAAAGCTGAAATGAGTGCAAAAAAAGTGGAAATAGTTGAAATAGCTAAAATTAGCATAAAAAAACTAAATACCGTAGTAGCTGAAATAGCAGAAAAAGCTGAAACTTGCAGAAATGAGCTGAAAGGAGCACAAGTTGCACAACAAGCTGAAATTAGAAGAAGTTAGAAGAATGGTAAATTATAAATGGAGCTTACTTATACAGTATAGCGCTTTCCAGCCCCCTATGAGGGGCCCCAAGGCGCTTCACAGTACCAGCCATCCACCCATTCATACACACATTCATACACCGGTAACAGTAGTCTGCCATGCAAGGCGCCATCCAGTCCTACCGGGAGCAACTCGGGGTTAAGTGTCTTGCCCAGGGACACAACGAGGTATGTGACCGGGGATCGAACCCCGGACCTTCCGGTCCTGAGCCGGCTGCCCTGCCTCTACACCATCTTGGCCCCAAGAAGCACAAAAATGTTTTATTTAGCAGAGTTAATCTGCAAGGATTACAAATCAGCTAAAAAAAACCCAGCTGAAAGTAGCTGAAAGTAGCTAGAAAAATGTTTAAATTTGCACAAGGAAGCTGAAAGAAGCTGAACCAGAACAAGCTGTGGAAGATGATATGTAAAAAATTGAAGGATGTAAAATGAGATCAATTCATTTTCTACAAAAAACAGTGTCAGAAAAGGCTAAATATTTCAAAAGTTAATCACCAATGCCAAAAGTCATAGGATTGTCCTGAAAGAGCTGAACGTTTTGATATATGATTTTATGAAATAGCTTGAAAACTGCAGGATGAGAAAGAGGCCAAAAAACGTACACAATAGTGTGAACGCTTCATAAACATTCACACAGAGGAGGCAAATGTTAAACAAGAATATTCCAAAATGTTACTTTGCAGTCTGTTAATCTTTATTCGTTTGAAGACACTTTCCAAGTTACACATCAGTATTTCTAATTATTGCAGCTTCAACTGGCAGATGTCAACTTCTCATACCTGAGTGTATTCTGAAGTCCATATTTTAATGCTGCTGTTGGCTGGATCTGGAACAGCTGGCCAAATGCGCCCCTTCAGCCTTCAGATGGAGGAACACAAACAAAAAACCTTCAACAATTAAAGACGTCTCAGCATCACAGCTTTCAGCACAGTAATGGAAGTACCTTTTCTTTTTGGAGAAACAAGTCATGTAGGTGATAACTATCAGCAGCGTTAGTCCAACGACAGATGAAATTAAAATCACCGCAGTAGTCACAACATCTGAGGAACAAACAAAAAAAGTCACAAATGTTAAATCTTATTTGATAAATACACAGTTTGATCACTTCCCTTGTATAAAAAGTTATTTCCAGATTGATACCAACCAAAGGGCTCAGTTTTAAAATGAACTGTTGATCCGTTCAGGCTCCCACCAAACGTGCTGACGGTCATGAAAGCCTCATACAAGAACTCCATGTGGAGATTTTCCAGGGTCACCTTCCTCTCTTCTGGATCTGCAACAACAACTGGACGAACAGTTCCAACATCAGAGAACATCAAGTACGAGAGCAGAACTTACAACCAAGAAGGCCTTCAACTTCAAACTTATACGTACTGGTAACTTACCTTTTACAGGTCCTTTGTCATACCAGTAGAAGATTTTGTAGTCCTTGATCATTCCATTCCTTTCCTCTAAAGGTATTTCATCCCAGGTCAGCTCAACCCGTGAGCTCCAGATCTTCCCAATTTGTATTTTAGGAACCATAGTTGGAGCTTTGAAAAGAAAATATATATATATTTTCTCCAGCAGGTTGGTCCAAAACTTACATATTCCTTCCACAAGAGGGTGCTATTTCCTCACATTTGATTTTATTTGATTTGATGTTTATTCATTCATTTTAAAAGAACAACACTAAACAGTTTCATCAGATACAAGAATACAAGTAGGATAAAATGAAAGGAGCAGAAAGAAGATGAAATCTTATTATATCTGCCCCTTATTTCACAGTTTGTTCAACCAATGATAACCTTCAAACTACATCACAAAATGAATAACTCTACTTAATTTTTCTAACTGTAATACACAAACTACATCACAAAATGAATAATCTACTTAATTTTTCTAACTGTAATACACAAACTACATCACAAAATGAATAACTCTACTTAATTTTTCTAACTGTAATACACAAACACACTAAGCTACATCATAAGTACAACATAAGTGTAATACACAAACACACTAAGCTACATCATATATAGTTTTTGAGCAAGTCCTTTTTGACCTTTTTCTTAAATGTATACATTGATTTTGCATTTTTAACATCACTCTCCAGAACATTCCACAATCCAACTCCCTGAATTGAGGTAGACCGTCCCTTTAAGCTGGTTCTGAATTGTGGTTTGATGAATATCTCTGTCCCTTTGAGATTGTAATAACTTTGTCTTTTTATAAAATTTCTTTGGATATTTAAAGGTAATGTGTTATTATGAGCCCTATACATAACTGATAAAATACTATATTCTACCAATTCCTGGAATTTCAATAAATTTAGCTGAAGAAACAAGGTGTTTGATGGGTGACTGAAATGTTTTCTGGTGATTACTCTTACAGCTCTCTTTTGTAAAATAAAAACAGGCTTTGTAATTGTTTTGCACGCTTTTCCCCAAACCTCAATACAATAGATTAAATGTGGAACAATGATTGTGTTATACAACATATACAGAGCTTTATCAATTAAAAAATCCCTGACTTTATACAGTACTGCAATTGATCTAGCTATTTTTGTTTTAATGGAATTTACATGATGTTTCCATGTCAGTTTGTCATCAATGATAACACCCAGAAACTTCACTTCACTCACTTTACAGATCACAACATCTTCAATTTCAAATGGATCGTCAACAATTCTCTTTTTGTTACTGAATATCATGTAATTAGTTTTATCTAAATTCAAAGATAATTTGTTTAATTTAAACCAAGTTTGTATTTTTATAAATTCTGTTTTCATCATATCCAAAATCTGTTTTATGTCTTTACCCGAACAGAAAAATGTGGTGTCATCGGCAAAAAGAACACATTTAAGAAGTCCTGACACATTTACCAAGTCATTCACATATAAAATAAATAACTTTGGTCCAAGCACAGAGCCCTGAGGAACTCCACAAGTGATATCACGGAGGTCAGATCTAACATCATTTATTTGCACAAACTGTTTCCTATCTTTCAAATAGCTAGATACCCACTGTAATGCTGGTCCTCTAATACCATATTTATTTAGTTTTTCAAGGAGAATGGTGTGGTCAATGGTATCAAATGCTTTTTTTAGATCAACAAAAACACTAACACAGTACTGTTTATGATCGACAGCATTAGTTATTTGTTCCATTAAATCCATGAGAGCCATTGAAGTAGAGTTTTTAATGTGTTTGCAGAGGGATTGCACATTTCATCTAATCTAATTTATGCCAATGCTCTCCCCACTACTTTAAAGTTGAGGCGGCGTGACTCTTGCACCTCTGCTAGCTCTTTGTGTAATCCTCTTCGTGTCTACAGTGACTTACCCTTTTGTCTCAAGTAGGCATTAACAGTCTGAGGAGGACCGAGCCCATCCTTAAACCTGGGATACACCGAGACCCTGTAGGGTTTGTAGGGCTCGAAGCAGCCTGTTGATGAGAGTGAAGAGGTCAGATGGGAACAATGTGTACAGGCGGGTTCATGCACAAGGAAAATCTTACTCAAGAGTTATTTGATTTCTTGTGATAGTGGAAAAATCTGATTAGAATTTCCAACTGAATGATTTTATGTGATATAGACTGTCGTACCTGTTATCACAAAGCTAGATTGATTTCGGTCCAAAATTTCAAACTGGATGTGAGAGAGGTCTGTCTTTAATGAAGGCTTCCATTCCAGCACATATCCAATCAGGCTTGAAGGAACCACCGATAACCATTGGATCAAAAGGGATCTGTTATCATGAGGAACAGCTGCAACATCTAGTATGGAGCTTTGGGCTATAAAACAACAACAAAAAAGAGCTCCATGCAAAAACCGGAGTGATTTTTCAAATCTCGTGTGTATTTTTTTTAAAAAACATCCCAGTTACCTTTATTTTGGTAAATCCGAATTTCATTGATTGGGGATTTCCCTGCTCTGTTCACAGCACTCAAATTGAGCTTCTTTACTCTTGCAGAAAGCTGGAAAGTGCAGTAATGTGCTCTTGTGTGGCACACTTTCCCTCTTCC
This sequence comes from Garcialebias charrua, assembly GCA_038048925.1. Classification (NCBI taxonomy): domain Eukaryota; kingdom Metazoa; phylum Chordata; class Actinopteri; order Cyprinodontiformes; family Rivulidae; genus Garcialebias; species Garcialebias charrua. The sequence continues at coordinate 56,809 of JBBPBX010009880.1, forward strand.
AGCATCCACTTTCTGTACTGAGACTACATACCACACATTTTGGCTGTTGGCGAGGAATTGTTTAGACGGCTAAAACAGAAGAAGAAGAACGTTTTCAACAAATAATTTGTTACAAGCGAACAAATGCAAGTGAGAGTGCGTCGTTTTAACAGCTGTACCTTCCAGAACAACTGTATGTTGAGTTGTTTGGACGTATGGTTCCTTGAAACTTTCATCCACGTGTTTAGACGTCCAGTAGGAGCTGAAACAAATAAATAAATTAAACTCTGTTAAACGCCAGAGTCTATAAAAAGAAAAACTTTACAAGATACTTCTATAGATTTGCTGTCGGAGTATGCAGCAAAACTCAATATTTCATTTCAGTCTGTGCTTTAAAGCACAGCAGTGGACGGTGCAGAGGATATTTGCTTGTGTTTAAAAACACCAGGAGGAGAGAAACAAAAGTCAAAGTTTGAAAGGGTTTAAATGACCAGTTGAGTTCAACATTTGCTCTTCTCAAGGGCGGACGTCTACCGTATTTTTCGGTGTATAGGTCGCACCTTTTTATCATTTTTTCATGGCCTGCGACCTATACTCAGGTGCGACCTATACAGTATATGGCTTTTTATCACTTTCGGCGAAACAAATTTTTAAATCCAGCTCATTTCACAATTACGTTCATTTATTAAGGAAAAGTTCAGCTCAGACACATATTTGCTATAATTTTTATCAAACAAATAATTGTTTTTAAGTGTTAATCTTCTTAAAAGCCTTGCTGTGCGCTCCTGTGGCAGACATTTGCAGCAGAGCTAAACATAGGTGCGACATATCTAGGGATTTTTCCAATCTATTGGTAATAATTGGACAATGCGACCTGTACTCCGGTGTGACCTATACGCCGAAAAATACGGTACTCTCGGTCTCTGCTTTGCTTTTTCTTTGTTTTGTCTGTGAAACTGTCTGAGAGCCTCTCTTCTACAAAATCTTCTGAATCATAACTATGGACTTCAATTTGGTCAGTTGGTCCCTCAGCACAACTGATAACATTTCTTCAAAAAGAAGACAGGCTGTAGGCGAGCCGATTTGCCCTGTTGGCATGCACACAGCTGGATATCTCATCGACTTGGAAGACTTGATGACGTGTCTATCTCTGCTGTCATCTGTGGATCTTAAGGACGCATATTTAATTGGATTTATGATAACTGGTTCCTGCTTTTTTATTGTCGAGGCAGCTTATCGGAGTTGTGGCCGCAAGGTTGTTGGTGCCTGTCGTGGTGGCAACCCTCGAACCCGGTGGTGGACACCGGCGGTGAGGGATGCTGTCAAGCTGAAGAAGGAGTCCTATTGGGCCTTTTTGGCCTGTGGGACCCCGGAAGCAGCAGATAGGTACCGGCAGTCCAAGCGGCATGCGGCTCGGGTGGTTGCTGAGGCAAAAACTCGGGCGTGGGAGGAGTTCGGAGAGGCCATGGAGAATGACTTCCGTACGGCTTCGAGGCGATTCTGGTCCACCATCCGGCGTCTCAGGGGGGGAAAGCGGTACGCGACCAACACCATTTATGGTGGGGATGGCGTGCTGTTGACCTCAACTCGGGATGTTGTGAGTCGGTGGGCGGAATACTTCGAAGACCTCCTCAATCCTACTGGCACGTCTTCCACTGAGGAAGCGGAGCCTGGGGACTTTGGATCGGGCTCTCCAATCTCTGGTGCGGAGGTCGCCGAGGTGGTTAAAAAGCTCCGCGGTGGCAAGGCTCCGGGGGTGGATGAGATTCGTCCTGAGTTCCTTAGGGCTCTGGATGTTGTGGGGTTGTGTTGGCTTACGCGACTCTGCAATATCGCGTGGACATCGGGGGCAGTTCCCTTGGATTGGCAGACTGGGGTGGTGGTTCCCCTATTCAAAAAGGGGGACCACAGACCAAGTCCTGTCACAGACCAAGTCCTGTCACAGACCAAGTCCTGTTAGAGACCAAGTCCTGTTACAGACCAAGTCCTGTTACAGACCAAGTCCTGTCACAGACCAAGTCCTGTTAGAGACCAAGTCCTGTTACAGACCAAGTCCTGTTACAGACCAAGTCCTGTCACAGACCAAGTCCTGTCAGAGACCAAGTCCTGTCAGAGACCAAGTCCTGTCACAGACCAAGTCCTGTCACAGACCAAGTCCTGTCAGAGACCAAGTCCTGTCAGAGACCAAGTCCTGTCACAGACCAAGTCCTGTCACAGACCAAGTCCTGTCACAGACCAAGTCCTGTCACAGACCAAGTCCTGTCAGAGACCAAGTCCTGTTAGAGACCAAGTCCTGTCACAGACCAAGTCCTGTC
>JBBPBX010009881.1:5398-15421 GCA_038048925.1 Garcialebias charrua
CCATGCGCACCTTGCGCAAGACGCGTGCCAACAGCACTGTTTTGCAGCACAAATGAGTCATGCGCTCCTCCTGGCCATCGCGCAACCACATTTAGCAGGTTATATTTCGAATCAGATATAATTTGGACATTTATGGAGTGGTATTGCTTCCGATTGAGGAATGGGAATGCGTCAGGTGAAGGTGCTTTGATCCGTATGTGTGTACAGTCTATTGCTCCGATGGTGTTTGGCAGTCCAGCAATAGCATGAAAATCAGTCTTAATTTGTACTTGTTCTGCGGCGGTGTATGGGAATTTTATGTACCTGGGTGTTAATTTGAGGAGGGCTTTGATGACCAAGGGGAGCGCACGACTCACCGAAGCCTGCGACACACCAGACAAATTAAACTTAAAATTATAATTCTAATTCAAACAGAATAACCTATTGTCAAGAATAATTATGGTGCGTGATTTTTTTAAACCCAAAATATTTTCTAAATAACGAAGTATAAAGTTATTAGTGGAGAAAATCCGTCTGGATAACAGCAGACTGACTGCTCGTAAAATATACGACAGGTCTGGACCACACGTAAATTTTGTTCGTATCTGAAAAAAATCTTAGAATACGAAAACATTGTTGAATGCCACAAATGATCCTAAATCACTCGTACGCACAGTTTAAGAACAAATCTGTGCGTACGAACGGTTCTTGCATGAGGCCCAATGTCTCTAAACTCTAAACCCTCTAAAAGAGACATCATGTCATTATTTCAGCTCTCTGCCTCCTCTGCTTTTTGCCTACTGCAAGCACTCTTGGCCACGCCCACTTCTCTGCTCTGCACGGTGAACAGATGATCAGCTGCAGCAGGAAGTTTTTCTTGCAATATGGGCTATACAAATGTGCAGCAGGCGCTAAATAATTTAAAATATTGTTTTTAGATAAAAATGTCATGCCGATCGTGCGGCTCATCCATCAATCAGCCAAACTGTGTGTCCTGTCCAATCTTATTTTGAAAAACCGCGATATAGAGCGAGCCTGCAATAAAAGACCTGCAAAGTAGCAAGGAAGTACTGTAAAAACAAACAAAGAAACAAACAAAAACTGAAACATACAGTAAAGTTTTAATCACAGGAATAGAATGAGTTTTATGGTTTAGTTTTTAAAGTGCTTTAATGATGCAGTTGTTTGAACTGAAGTTTCAGTTTCATCCCATGTAAAGTTTTTAGATACATTATTTTGTTGTTAAACTCAAACCACGGCACGTCAGCAGGGCTGATCAGAACTGCCCTCTTCCTCCTCCTCCTCCTCCTCCTCAGAAATATCAGCGAAGCAGCTGAAGCCTGGAGGACAAACATGTTGTCCGCTCCGATTAATTCATTGTTGCTCCAAAAAGACATTAACAGGAGAGCACAGACAAGTGAAAAGTGTTGCTGTCTGCAGCCTGAAGGGTCTGGTTTAACTTCATCCTGCTGTTCATACGCCCACACTGTGCCTCATATCACAACTCTTTCACACCGCATTCCTTTTTTGCAAAAAACAAATAAATAAAAAATCTGATTTACAAAATAAATGCCTTGGGTTTTAAAAAAATGTGGCTGGGGATTTCACAAACTTTTAAGAAAACGGCAACTGAAAATTGATTCTTGCAGAGAGAAAACACTTAATTGGAGTTAAAAACTTGTCTATTAAACAATGTTGTTTTATTTTTGTTCCTTTAGCTGCTTTAGTTTACTCACCTCTGCGGTGTACGGGTACGAGGCGTCAGTGTCGATGCCCTGGTTGTCGATGACGTACTGGAAGGCGTGGTGCATGAAGCCCCCGTTGCAGCCGTGGTTGCCGTACTTGGTGGAACAGTCCACGAGGTTTTGGGGACTGAGGTCGACGAGCTTTCCGGTTTTTATGGCCAGCTGACCCTCCAGGGCCCCGGCAGCACTGAAGGCCCAGCAGGAGCCACAGGAACCCTGGATAAAAAAAAAAAAAACTGCTCTGACTTCACTGTCTTTAGAAAGCATCTGCAGGAAACACGCAAATCGCCCTGAATAACCACTTTTTATGAGCTTCAGATTGAGATGAAACATTTAATCATGGATTTCATCATGTACCGTAGATGTGCTGTGATGAGAAACAAACTTAACAGCTAGAGAAAGTACATTTCCTGGTAAATGCAGTGTGAGTTGCTGAAAAATTTGCTGAAAGACAGCTGAAATTAGTTAAAAAAAACATGCTGAAATGTAACTGAAATGAAAGAACAAGCTTAAATTAGCAGAAGAAAGCATAAATAACACATATTTGCTGTTTTAGGTTTAAATAAGCAGAAATTAGCATAAAAATAGCAAAAAAAAGCTGAATTTAGCAAAAATTATCTTAAAAGATGAAAATGCTGAAAAAAGCTTAAGCTACTAGTAGGAAGAGAAATGAGCTGAAACAAGCTAAAAATAAGTGTGAAATTAGCTGAAAAATCTAAATTTTGCACTAAAAAAGCTAAATACTGTAGTAGCTGAATCAGCGGTAGTTGAATCTGATCGGGGGTGCTGCTGTTCGGCATTTTGTTTTTGTACTAGTGCTTTTACAAAGTAGTTAACATTTTTCTTAGTTCATATTAGGTCTTATTACTGTTTTTCTTTTATATTTTATAGTTTTCTTGGATGTAACTGGGACCCTGTGTACACAATTTGTTCCAGCACATGTACCACATGACAAATAAAGAACTTTGAATCCTTTGAATCCTTGAAATAGCAGAAAAAGCTGAAATTAGCAGAAAAAAGCTGAAAAGAACAGAACAAACTGAAATTAGGCTGAAAGTACTGTAGCAAAAATTACCAAGAAAAACTTGATTTTATCTTAAATCAGATGAAATTAGCTAAAAATAAATAGCTGAAAAGTTAGAACAAGCTTAAATTAACAGAAGAAAGCATAAAGAACACGTTTGCCCAATTAGGCTGAAAGAAGTGAAAATGAGCACAAAAAGTAAAAGTTTAAATGAGCAAAAAACAGCTGAAAAGTAGCTAAAAAGCAGAAAGAAGCTTAAATTACAGAAGGAAGTGGAGAGAGAGCACATTTTTTGCTGCAGGTTGAAAAAGTTGAAATGAGTGCAAAAGATGTGGAATCCACTGAAAAGGCTAAAATTAGCATAAAGGGTCAAGAAAGGTTCAAAAACAGCTAAATAGTAGCTGAAAAAGCTGAAACTAGCAGAAAAAACCTGAAAGGAAATAAACAAACTGAAAAGAGTATAAATAAGTTATTTAGGCTGAAAGTACTGTAGCAGAAATTACCAAGAACAACTTGAACTTCTGGCAGACCCAAACGTATTGTGAGGGTCTGCTGGGAACGTCTGGCAGAGTCTCCCGTAAGACGGAGCTTTAACTCCCACCTCCGGGAGAGCTTTGAACACGTTCCGAGGGAGGCGGGGGACATTGAGTCCGAGTGGGCCATGTTCCGCGCCTCTATTGTCGAGGCAGCTTATCAGAGTTGTGGCCGCAAGGTTGTTGGTGCCTGTCGTGGTGGCAACCCTCGAACCCGGTGGTGGACACCGGCGGTGAGGGATGCTGTCAGGCTGAAGAAGGAGTCCTATTGGGCCTTTTTGGCCTGTGGGACCCCGGAAGCAGCAGATAGGTACCGGCAGTCCAAGCGGCATGCGGCTCGGGTGGTTGCTGAGGCAAAAACTCGGGCGTGGGAGGAGTTCGGAGAGGCCATGGAGAATGACTTCCGTACGGCTTCGAGGCGATTCTGGTCCACCATCCGGCGTCTCAGGGGGGGAAAGCGGTACGCGACCAACACCATTTATGGTGGGGATGGCGTGCTGTTGACCTCAACTCGGGATGTTGTGAGTCGGTGGGCGGAGTACTTCGAAGACCTCCTCAATCCTACTGGCACGTCTTCCACTGAGGAAGCGGAGCCTGGGGACTTTGGGTCGGGCTCTCCAATCTCTGGAGCTGAGGTCACCGAGGTGGTTAAAAAGCTCCGCGGTGGCAGGGCTCCGGGGGTGGATGAGATTCGCCCTGAGTTCCTTAGGGCTCTGGATGTTGTGGGGTTGTGTTGGCTTACGCGACTCTGCAATATCGCGTGGACATCGGGGGCAGTTCCCTTGGATTGGCAGACTGGGGTGGTGGTTCCCCTATTCAAAAAGGGGGACCGTAGGGTGTGTTCCAACTATAGGGGGATCACACTCTTAAGCCTCCCTGGTAAGGTCTATTCAGGGGTTCTGGAGAGGAGGGTCCGTCGGATAGTCGAACCTCGGATTCAGGAGGAGCAGTGTGGTTTTCGTGCTGGTCGTGGAACACTGGACCAGCTCTACACCCTCAACAGGGTCCTGGAGGGTGCGTGGGAGTTTGCCCAACCAGTTTACATGTGCTTTGTGGACTTGGAGAAGGCATTCGACCGCGTCCCTCGGGGGGTTCTGTGGGGGGTACTCCGGGAGTATGGGGTACCAGGCCCATTGATATGGGCTGTTAGGTCCCTGTACGACCGGTGTCAGAGCTTGGTCCGCATTGCCGGCAGTAAGTCAGGCTCGTTTCCAGTGAGAGTTGGACTCCGCCAAGGTTGCCCTTTGTCACCGATTCTGTTCATAACTTTTATGGACAGAATTTCTAGGCGCAGCCAAGGTGTTGAGAGGATCCGTTTTGGTGGCCTTAGAATCACTTCTCTGTTTTTTGCAGATGATGTGGTCCTATTGGCTTCATCAGATCGTGATCTACAGCTTTCACTGGAGCGGTTTGCAGCCGAGTGTGATGCGGCCGGGATGAGGATCAGTTCCTCCAAATCCGAGGCCATGGTCTTGAGCCGGAAAAGGGTAGCATGCCCTCTCCGGGTCGGGGAGGAGGTCCTGCCCCAAGTGGAGGAGTTTAAGTATCTCGGGATCTTGTTCACGAATGAGGGAAAACTGGAGCGTGAGATCGATAGGCGGATAGGTGCAGCGTCCGCAGTGAAGCGGGCGCTGTACCGGTCTGTCGTGGTGAAGAGAGAGCTGAGTCAAAAGGCAAAGCTCTCAATTTACCGATCGATCTACGTTCCCACCCTCATCTATGGTCATGAGCTTTGGGTTGTGACCGAAAGAACGAGATCTCGGATACAAGCGGCTGAAATGAGTTTTCTCCGCAGGGTGGCTGGACTCTCCCTTAGAGATAGGGTGAGAAGCTCAGTCATCCGGGAGGGACTCGGAGTAGAGCCGCTGCTTCTCCACATCGAGAGGAGCCAGTTGAGGTGGCTCGGGCATCTGGTTAGGATGCCTCCTGGACGCCTCCCTGGTGAGGTGTTCCGGGCATGTCCCACCGGGAGGAGACCCAGAGGAAGACCCAGGACACGCTGGAGGGACTATGTTTCTCGGCTGGCCTGGGAACGCCTTGGGATTCCCCCAGAGGAGCTGCTCCAAGTGGCTGGGGAGAGGGAAGTCTGGGCCTCCCTACTTAGGTTGCTACCCCCGCGACCCGACCCCGGATAAGCGGACGAAAATGGATGGATGGATGGAACTTGAATTTCTCTGAAATCAGCTGAAATTTGCAAAAAATGCTAAAAAATTAGCTGAAAAGTTAGAACAAGCTTAAATTAAAGGTGCTATGTGTAACTTTCTGTAGAGCACAGAACTTAGAAATATTTTCAACAGGCAAAGCATTCTGATCCCTCCCCCTCAGAGCCATATATGGCTCTGCCCACCTTGCTCTGCTGAAATTCAAATTCAAGCTCTGTTTTTATTGGCTGGTTAACGGCGGGTCACTCTGTGTTTTTAGTGTTTTTATAAATGCTGATAGAGAAGCAAGGGGACTATAGTTTTTTTCAGAGATTACTTTGTCTAACACCAGTCTGTCAGTAGATAGTGACAGAGTGAAGAAATATGTTAAAAATATATTGTTAGAAAAGTTACAGACTGCACTACAAAGTTACATAGTGCAGCTTTAACAGAAGAAAGCATAAAGAACACATTTGCTCAATTAGGCTGAAAGAAGTGAAAATAAGCACAAAAAAGTGGAAATTATCTGTAAAAGTTTAAATGAGCAAAAAAACAGCTGAAAAGTTGCTAAAAGGCAGAAAGAAGCGTAAATTACCAGAAGGAAGTTCTTGCTGCATTAGGTTGAAAAAGTTGAAATGAGTGCAAAAGATGTGGAATCCACTGAAAAAGCTAAAATTAGCATAAAGGTTAAAAAACAGCTAAATGGTAGCTGAAATAGCAGAAAAAACTGAAAGGAACAGAACAAACTGAAATTAGTATAAATAAGTTAATTAGGCTGAAAGTACTGTAGCAGAAATTACCAGGAACAACTTGAATTTCTCTGAAATCAGCTGAAATCAGCTAAAAATGTTAGAAAATAGCTGAAAAATTAGAACAAGTTTAATTAGCATTAGAAAGCATAAAGAACACATTTGCCCAATTAGGCTGAAAGAAGTGAAAATGAGCACAAAAAATTTGAAATTATCTGAAAAAGTTTAAATGAGCAAAAAACTGCTGAAACGTTGCTAAAAAGCAGAAAGGAAGTGGAGAGAGCATTTTTTTGCTGCATTAGGTTGAAAAAGTTGAAATGAGTGCAAAAGGTGTGGAATCCACTGAAAAAGCTAAAATTAGCATAAAAGTTCAAGAAAGGTTCAAAAACAGCTAAATAGTAGCTAAAATAGCAGCAAAAGCTGAAACTAGCAGAAAAAAGCTGAAAGGAACAGAACAAACTGAAATTAGTATAAATAAGTTAATTAGGCTGAAAGTACTGTAGCAGAAATTACCAAGAACAACTTGAATTTGAAATCAGCTGAAATTAGCTAAAAATGCTAGAAAATAGCTGAAAAGTTAGAACAATCTTAAATTAACAGAAAAAAGCATAAAGAACACGTTTGCCGTTTGCACATTCACACATGAAAACATCTTTATGCTATAACTACTGTACAAGACATTTGACTATCTTTTCTACTTTCTATAACATGCATTTCAACAGTAGGCTGTGTAGTTACAGAAATAACTACAACATGTTGAAATGACTATTTAGAGTTTTAATTTTTTTAATTTTAAGACAGTGGTACCCACAACCCCATCATGCAACCTAATTTAGAGTAAACCTTTTCTGAACGGTTTCAATAAAACGAGAAAAGTATGGATCGTTTTACGCACGTGGCCATGTTTTGCTGCACAACATGGGTTTGCAAAATGTATGAAATCAGGACATCATGTTTTACATCTTGGACAAAAAAGATAGAGTCCCTCAGCAACAACTGACGATTGATAGTTTCAAAAGTAAATGTTGAATGGGAACTTTTTGAAGCAGGTGAGAAAGTGGTTTCATAACTCTTACTGACTGTAAATGTGGCTGTGGTGAAGAAACATGCAAAACGTGGGGTTGTGGGGACTTCATGTGCAAACTGATGAGAAGAACAAACAGGAAGTATGTAGAAGAAATATAAATCATGATGACAACGTTGACTGAAACAAGGTGCTCCTGTGTCGACAGATGACACAAATTAATTAATAATTTTGTCTCGTTGAAGCTGTGAAACAGTCCCTTCGACTGCATGATTACATTTGTCATTATTTCATCTTTTACCTGCATTTTGACCTTTGTGACACTGCCCTTCTCTCTCCAGTCCATTGTGTCTGGTGCACTGGAGCCCGAGGCCCCTGTGAAGGGAGATGGCGCCCTCTGGAGGTTAGTGGGGGGAGTGAGGGTTGCAAAGGACTGCAATATCTCATCCGCTGTCTGCGAGGAAGAAGATAACACCAACACTGAGAGCAGAAGCAACTGATACACAGTGTCAACACGCAGGTTTTAAGTTTAAAATACCTTTTAGGATTTAAATATGTTAGTTCTCAAAATGTCTTCCCTGTAATTAATGTATGCATGTCTGCATCCATCCATCCATCCATCCAACTATCCATTTGAAACATCACAGGTTAAAATAAATGCATTTAGGAGGAAAAATAAAAACAACCTATTTTTCGACTAATTTATATATAATAATAATAATAACAACAATAATGATAATAATAATTATTATTATTGCCATTCAAAATTTTACAGTGCACCATGCAAAACTGAAAACTTTTGGAATGAATTTGGACGAGGAATAAAACAAAAGTGAAACAAAAATCAAGTTTGATATAATTTGCTATATAACTCAATTTTTGTTCCACATTTAATTTATTGTGTGGAGGTTTGGGGTAAAGCCTGTACAACTATAACAAATTCTATTTTAATTTTACAGAAAAGAACAGTGAGAATTATTGCTAGAAAGCCTTATTGTCATCCATCGAATGTACTATTTAAACAACTCCAACTACAGTATTGAAATTTTATGAATTGGTGGATTATAATATTTTGCTAGTAATGCATAAGGCTCATAAGAATGTGCTACCACGAATGTTCAAATGTTTTTCATAAAGAGAGAAAGCTGTTACAGTTTAAAAGGAACTGAAATGTTTGTTAAACCTAGATATAGGACTAGTTTGAAGGGGCGTTTTATTTCGAATAAGGGAGTGGAATTGTGGAATGTTTTGGAAAAAGATGTTAAAGATGTAAACTCTGTGATGAAATTCAAAAAAATTATCAAGTCTAGACTGCTAGCAAAATACTAAAGCTTTACGTAATGCATCCTAATGTATTTGTTAATTATCGAGTGTGAAATGTTACTAAATTGATCAGCTGTTTCTGGAAGTTTATTGTTTAAATTAATTGTTTGTAAATTGTTTGTTTTGTTTTTTTTGGGAAAAAAAAGGGCAGACAAAACAAGAAATTTTTCCTCTGCCACCTTTCATTTTATGTATTTTGATTTTTTTTCACATATTTATGAAATGGTCTTTTTCCCCATTATCTTTTATGTTGTTTTTTTTAATATGTAAAATGAAAAAAAAAAAAAAGTATTCTTTAAAACAAACTGACGCCAAACATGTGTGCAGAAAAAGGTGGAAAGCTAATCACAATTTCTAGTTTTGTTGTTGTAAATAACAGCAGTGTGACTTCAAGAGAACATTACCTAATAAGATATAAATACCTGTGGAAAAAATGTAATGCTAAGTTTTTAACGTTCCACTAACTTTTGCTGCAACCACAAAACTTCCTGCTCAAGTTAAATTTGTTTTTCCTAGTATCTTTGTGGTCAATCTTCTGCTGCTCAGAAAACTCATGGGCTCATTGCAGAGATGAGCAGGAAACACTTCTTGTTCAGACTCTAATCGCGCTGTTTAAGTTTCAGCATGGATACATTTAAAGGTTTTACTAATTCAAACTTCTAAATAAGACAACGAGACAGGAGATGATCTAACCAGGTCTCCCATGAAGTTCATGCTCAGGTCGTAGGTGTGAAGTCCCATCGAGGCCTCCAGGTTGTGTGTAGTGATAAGCATCAGGTTCTTTTCCCACAAGCCCCTGCGGCGCACGTTCTCCTCCTAAACACAGAACAAGCACACAAAACACAAACAGTGGAAGTGAATCGACTCTGTGCTGGTAAACGGGAAACTTCCTTACTTTTAACTGCTTACTTCATTCTGGTAATCCTTGCCGTGCATCTTCTTCCACAGCTCCCAGTGGACGTCCAGTCTGCTGTCGAACATGGCCGCTGCTCCTGCGCACAGGGAGACGAGCAACAGGCCCGCCAGCATCGGGCCTGAAAACACAACACAAGATGTCAGCTGGTTACCTTTGACGCGACGCTATTTAACTTTTATACTTCAATCAGACCCTGTGCCAGATATAAAAACATTTTATGGGGTGACATCCCATTTTCAGAGTTTCTTCACCCTTTTAAACCAGACAGAGAACCAACACGGTTAACTACGGAAGCGTAGTGCTGACACCTGGGGAAATTTTTTTGTGGGGCTTATGTAGTAATAACGTGATACGTATCACGTTATTACTAGGGGTGTAACGATACACAAAACTCTCGAGAAGAGACGAGACAAATTACAGAGTTCGCGAGAATGAGACGCGATTTTAAAGGGGACCACACATGTAAAATTCACTTTTTAATGTTTTTTTACTCAACTTTGGGTATTTACTTCATAAAAAAACAGTCCTTGTGCCAAAAAAATGCACCCAGTGGTTTATTTACTCTAAGTAGATTTATTTGTCTGTGATT
>JBBPBX010009881.1:16242-27050 GCA_038048925.1 Garcialebias charrua
GATGGGTTAGGCAGCAGCTAGCAAAACAAACAAACAAACAAACAAACAAACAAACAAACAAACAAACAAACAAACAAACAAACAGACAGACCAACACAATCAATGTACCTTTTTATCAGGACGTGCAGCCATGAGAGTTTCCAACTTTGTTTTATTTTCAACACAGAACAGAGTCGACAAACTGGACTAAATGTTAAAATTATTAAAACTGCTGCTTTGTTCACGGTTTTGTGCGCACATTCAGAACAAGGTTTTTTTTTGTGTGCAAAAGTTTTTAAAATGCCACATGTTGGGCTGTTCTAGATGAGGAGATCTTACGCCCTCGTATGGTTTTTATTGCAGATGATTCATCAGAACCAGTTTCACTTCCTGTTGTTGAACAGTCAACCTATATGTCACGAGAAAAGACCAACACACGCCAATCCAGACGCCTGGAAAAGTTCTCTAACTTTGACAGATGTTGACTTTTGACAAATTGACCTTTTTGTAAAGTACTCACTGCTAAACGAGTTTCATAATGCTTTAATAATGGGCGATTCTAGGATCTGAGCTTTAGGGGTGCTTACAGCTGTCATTTCTAACCCAAACCTGGAGGCTGGCCTGGCCCGACCCGGATTAGGGCCGGCCCAAGATATAATAATGTGCAGGGCGAGCCGGTGTCAGGCTTTTCTGATTGCATCAGCGGATGCGTGCAGCTCACAATCTAATTATATGGCAACATGGCTTGCCATACATTCACCAGACGCACACGGCCATTGACCGCGCGCTGACCGGCCTTGAAAGAGGTAAAAAAAAAAGTTCAGTTAAAGTAAAGAAAGACTAACAAACGAGACATCTTTGTTCTTTCCTTTAGAACAGGGGTGTCAAACTCATTTTGATCTGGGGGCCGCATACAGCTTAATCTGATCTCAAGGGGGCCAGACCAGTAAACTCATTACAAAATTACATAGAACAAACAGTAAGTCCACTTTTTTCTTTGTATTATAAAAATATTTACATTAAATTAATTGTCCTTTTACACTTTTACTGAGTTTAACATTTATTTAAGTGCATTACACATTAAAAACACGTCCCTGCATGTTAAAAATGCATCAAACCCATCAAAATTTAGAAATGAATGAATTTAAAATCCATTTTCCACATCTAGGAAGCAATTCTGAACACATAAATTGAGCTTTGAGCGTAGCTTTGTTTTATTAATGTTCATTAGAGAAAACTTGCTCACAAAGGTAGGTAGTCCCAAACATGGACATTTTTGCAGCCAGTGCTGTCAATTTAGGATAGCATGGTAAGAGATACAGTACAATTCTATATCACAATGCAAATCAATGTTTTCAACATGTCAACAGGCACATCAGAAGCTCTGACTGTGAATGGTGAGCGAAAAACGGCGAATTCTGTCTCAAGTTCGCCTTTGTGGCGGCGCCAACACGGCTGCGGCTTCGTGCACTCGGCCCATCTTTTAAGACGAGTGTGCATAATTTCAATCATGTTGTATTGTGCCCTGGTGCAATGTCAATAAATATATATTCTATTCTATTCATCTAAAGACCTGAAATCGTTTCTCAAACTCCCTCAGCAACCCTGAAATCTTGTCTTTGTACTGTTTCACATCAGGATGAACGCTTGCTGCGCACACATCTCGGAGAAAAATGAGCAGGATCTCCACTTGCTATCTGCGTCTCCCAAAACACAGCGCCTCTGGGTCCTAGAGCCACTCGGGTTGAGTAGGACAACATAGGAACTGACTAAAACATAACGCCTCTAGCGGACAACATAGGAACTGCAGATTTTTAAGAAAATAATGTTTATTCTTTTTTTTTTTATAATTCAGATTTACCCTCGGGCGGACTGAACCCCCTGGTGGGCCGGTTGCGGCCCGCGGGCCGTGCGTTTGACACGCCTGCTTTAGAAGGTGGTGGTGTAATTCAAAAAAGATTCAGCTGCACTCAGCGACGACCCAAACAGGTGAGATCCCAAAATATCCGACATGTCAGAGCAGGGTCCGTGTCCGAATAATGCAGAATGCAGATAGAAGCAGGGATATAATGAGCTTCGACGGCCATGAAAGGACAAACATCCTCTCCGCTCCAATCTTTTGCCCCAATAGCGTGCACTGATCGTTACTATCTATATAAGCAGTCAAAGCTTAATTAAAAACGTCTTTTTTTTTCTGGGTTCGGACCTGTTAATTCGTCAGGTGGGGTTTGGAAATGATGGCTACGTGTTGGGGCCGGGGTGGATTTTTTGGGCCTGAATGCAACTCTAGGGGGTGCTTAGCCCCCCAGTGCTGACAATGGCTCTTGGCTTGAACAACGCACCCCATGCTGTGGTCTGTGAGAAGTGCAGAAGCTTACGGCACCTGGTATTCCCAGGTGGCCTCCCATCCAGGTACTTTGTACTAACCAGACCCGACCCTGCTTATCTTCTGAGATCAGACGAGATCGGGCGTGTTCAGGGTGGTGTGGCCGCGAACGAGGAACTCAGTCACAAATAGGACTTTTAAAGGATCAGAACAAACTAAGACTACCGTATTTTCCGGTTGTGGCTTTTTATAATTTTTGCATGCCCTGCGACCTATATTCAGGTGCGACCTATTTATGGCTTTTTATAAAATAAGCTGATTTGTAATCATTTATTAACAAAAATTAAACTGAGACACACTCTTACAATAATGTCAGCTAACAAATATATTTTTTTAGGTGTTTATCCTGCTAAAATTATTCATTTATTAAAGAAAAGTTCAGCTCAGACACATATTTGCTATAATTTTTATCAAACAAATAATTGTTTTTAAGTGTTAATCTTCTTAAAAGCCTTGCTGTGCGCTCCTGTGGCAGACATTTGCAGCAGAGCTAAACACGGTCCACGTTTTGACGTAGGTGCGACCTATATTCAGGTGCGACCTATACTGTATATGGATTTTTCCAATTCTTTGGCAATAATTGGACAATGCGACCTATATTCGGGTGCAACCTATATCCCAGAAAATACGGTAAACGTAAGCAACCAGAAGTTGCAACATATATTTACATATAAAACACACAAAACAAAGCACAACTTGCTTCAAATATTAACTTTTAATTTAACCATTAAGCATACAATGTAATTACCGGTATGACAGAAAATGGAGGATTTACCTGCAGTTACTTTCATACAAATGAACATGTGGTACTTCCTGTTTATCATTGTCGTATTCAGCTACATTCATTCATTCATTCATTCATTCAACCTTTATTTAGTCAGGTAAATCTTTTGAACCTCATGGGCTCATTTACGAAAGCGACCTGCTAAAACTAAAGAACAATGAACAGCAATGATAGAATTTCCTTAAACAATAAACAAACAAACAATAAACAATAGAAAACAAAAGAGAGAAAAAAACAAAAGTTTTTTTTTTTTTTAACAAAGCATCAAAAAACTAGCAAAACATTATAAGGTAGACGTATAAAATCAAAGACAGGAACAAATCTGCATTGGTTTTTGCCAGGATTCCAACAGATTCTGAAAACCATTTAGAGAAGTCAAGGTCGAGAGCTTCAGATCTTTTTGTAAGATATTCCATGAAGCAGGAGCGGAGTAGGAGAAGGCCCTTTTTCCAAGTTCAGTCCTCACTGACGGAACACTGCATAACGCGTGTCTGAATTGTATATTCTCCACTGACGACGTTTAACCATTTTTTTCTGATGATTTTTTTAACAAAATGACAACGTTCTTTTACATTATTGTACATTTTACTAAAATGACACTGTTGTCGGATCAAAAATGTATGGAGCTCCTGCAGGTACGGCGGTTCACTCTGGGACAGATTGAGATCAGTGATTGGTCAGTTGCTGAAAAGCTGGATTGATGGACAGGTGGCATTGAGGATCCGACCCGAGCAAAATAATCAGATTTTATTGGCCCGTTTGTGTCAATTTATTCCAAATTTATTCAATATTTTGGGGAATTTAAGGTTTGAGCTTCCTTACAAAAATCCTATTGATGATTTCTTTATTCAGGGGTGCAGAATTAAAATTTAGGGGTGCTCTAGCACACCCCAAAAAGAGGATAAAATGACCAGTGTTTAATAATCATTTTCTTTTCTTGGTTTTAATGTGTTTTACACTCAGATGTGAGGTCTGTAATGACTTTATTGCTACTGATCAGAGGAATGCCTCAAAAATATAGATGGGCTCAGACATTTTAGTGTTCTGGATTCACAACTCGTGTTAGGCAAACTTATGCAAAACTTATGCAACTTATTACGTAAACAAGCGCTGAACGATTTAGAAAGAGAAATGATGAAACATGTACAAAAACGTAGGAAGTGGGAAGTATTGTTATAATCGTATGCATTTTTCTTTCATGAATACTCAAAAAAAAGTTACCAGCTTTGCTTCTTTTGTGTATTTTGATCACGTTTTTATGGATCTTTGCGTTTTAGATTAGGATTAGTTCCTCTTTTGGTCATTATGTTGCGACCGGTCTGTGTTTCTAGTCTTTCAGTTGAGCTTTACTTACCTGGGTTTTCATTTTCTCTGTGCCATCTGTCTGTTCCTCATCCTCAGCTCCAGCCAATCTCCCAATTATCCTCGTCATCACATTCTGTGTCTTTTATCTTTTACACATCTGTGGTGGTGCATTGATGGCTTCATACCACAGTCCGGATTGCTCCTGAGCTTTTGCACATGCTTCCTTTAGAGTTATTTTTAATAGAAGCTTTTCTTTTATTATAACAAAACCAATTTTAGTTGAGCTCATGGAGTCCCTCTGCATACTGTAGTAGGTCTGATCCACTAGACCAGGCAGCTTCAGAGGAGAGAGTAAAATACCTTTAAAAGCAAAGCTGGGCACCGCTAATTAAAAAATTAGTTCCACAATTTCTAAAACGCTTTTAATTTTTTTAGGTCCACAATTTCAAAAGCACAAATGTCTTATGAAAATTAGGGGAAGCTAATCTAATTTATATATTTATATATTTCTATATTATATATATATATATATATATATATATATATATATATATATATATATATATATATATATATATATATATATATATATATATATATATATATATATATATATATATATATATATATATATATATATATATATATATATATATATATATATATATATATATATATATATATATATATATATATATATATATATATATATATATATATATATATATATATATATATATATATATTATATATATATATATATATATATATATATATATATTTATATATAGCCGGCAGCGTTATCAATATTTGCACTACACTGCCAACTGAAAAGTAACAAAAATGATCCTAAAAGGATGAAATTACAAAAATCAAAGGATTTATTTAATACTTTACGTACATATATTCTATTCGGCCACGAAATTAACAAAAAATAGAATGATCTTTTAATCCCTAAAACCACGTTTAAATCTCAAATACACGGGTGTGTCGCCACCGCATTTATACATAGTAACCCAAATACATGAAACTAACGACTCGCCGTCGAATGGTCGACACAAAACGCACAATAAAATCCTCCGGCCACGTTAATTTGGCTTGAAACAGCGGGGTTCTCTACGGATTTATCCATTAGTAACCCAGCACTACCGGCAGACACAGCGTTAGCGTCTATAGGTAGTCAACAGATTTAATGAAAAGTAACTAAAATACATAAAAATAACGACTCACCGTCGCGTGGTCGACACAAAACCCTCAATAAAATCATCCGGCCACGTTAATTTGGCTTGAAACAGCGGGGTTCTCTACGGATTTATGAAGACACCGAGCGCAGCCAGCTAGCCACAGAAGCCCCTGAGTTCAACTCTGACCCGGAAGATGTAAAGATGGAATAGTCCATTTTTAGTAGGGGGATAAAGAAATCGACCGTTTTTTTATTGCGTATTTAATGAACGTTTTCATCGTAACTATAATTATTTTTATGTTAAATGTATATTAACAAGCAGGATCAATGTTAGTTATGTAGGTGACTGCACGGGGCGAGGCGGGGCCGGGGCCACTGCTGAAATGGGACCCCCAGGCATTTACCTACATGGTCTGTTCTCAGCTCTGCCCCCCTTCCCCTCACACCCTTCCTCCTTTCTGCTGTTTACGGTGGGGAAAAAGGTAAAACAAGCAGCATAAGAGCTTGTAAATAAGTTTATTGGTTTTTACTGATAGATAATTAGTTATTAGCGGTACTGCATTTTAAATAAAAATAGCACAAATCCGCTTATGAATTATAAAAGTTAGTCAATTCACAAAAACGCTGACAAAAAGTTTAGGTCCACTGTAAGCGGATTAGCGCTTTAGCGCTCCCTAGCGGTCTGGCGCCCACCACTGTTTAAAAGCCAACAGAGCAGGCTCAAATAAGTAAAGCACTTACCGTAACTGAAGATAAAGACAAAGTGTTTGATGTTTTAGATCAGACATGGGAAGTAGAAAAAGTTGTTGTTTTTAAGGCTTTGAAGCTTCAGATTTAATATAACTACATTTGACTGTTATCATTATTCATACTGGGCGGTACGGTGGCACAGGGAGTAGAGCTGCTGCTCCTCAGAGAGAAGGAATGCTGGCTCAAATCCCGGCCCGGGATCTTTCTGGGTGGAGTTTGCATGTTCTCTCCGTGCATGAGTGGATTTTCTCCAGGTACAGGTAGTCCTCAACTTACGACGGTCTCGAGTTACAACGTTTCGCGGTTACGACGCATCTCCCATTAAAAAATAAATAAATAAATAAAATACTTTGCGTAACTCGGCTTTTCAAAATAAATTTTCAGTTTCTGGTTTTACGTATTAAACGTAGCGGCGGACGAATGCTACACATTACTCTCTAATGAATGAGAAGAAGACAAAGGAGATGATTGTGGACTTCAGAAGGAACAAACACACCCATGCCCCACTGGTAATAGGTGGGTCTGCAGTGGAAGTGGTCTCCAGCTACAAATACCTGGGTGTACACCTGAATGATAACCTCAGCTGGAGCAACAACACCACCAGCCTGATCAAGAAAGGTCATCAGAGACTCTACTTCCTCAGACGGCTGAGACGAGCCGGTCTGAGCAGCCCAGTTCTCACCTCGTTCTACAGGTGTGCAGTGGAGAGCATCCTGTGCTCCAGCATCAACGTGTGGCATGGAGGCTGCACAGTTGAAGAAAGAAAAGCTCTGCAGAGAGTGGTGAAGGCTGCACAGAAGTCTGTTGGAGTCAGTCTCCCCACCATCACAGACATTTACACCTCTAGATGCAGGAAAAGAGCCACCTGTATCATGAAAGACCTCACTCATCCAGCACACTCACTCTTTGCCCCACTCCCCTCAGGACGGAGGTTGAGGAGCATCAAGTGTAGAACCACTAGACTGAGGAACAGCTTCTACCCTGAGGCTGTTAGACTCATGAATAAATAAAAATAAAATTAAAATAAACACTGCAAAATATCACATCATGGTGATGCTGATATGTTTTCTTGTTGCTGTGTTCATCTGTGTTCATCTGTGACCATCTGCTCATACAAACTCATGTTCGTGCTGCTGTTTATTCCCACTATATTAGGCTTAGTGTATTACTAGTTGATGTTTTTCTTAGTTAGTTCTCGATGTTATTACTGTTTTTCTCTTTCATTTGTTGTTGGATGTAACTGGGACCTCGTGTACATAATCTCGTTTTCATCTCATGTACCACATGCGGTGCAAATGACAATAAAGACTCTCTGACTCTGACTCTGACTCTGACTCTAAAAAAGCTAAGTCTGGTCCTCTGGACATTCAAAAAACAAAACAAAACTGCACTGTGAACCCTGTTTAACGTCGTAAACGGAATACGGCAGATGGACCGAGCTGGACGGCGGTTTTACGTCGTAAACGCAATAGAGAATACAGAGGAGGGACGGAACGGCTTCACCACAGCATCCCAGTAGGAAATTAACTATTTTTTCCTTTCATTATGGCTCCCAAATGTATGTGTTTTTTGATAATTATGTAGGGAACTGTGTTAGGATAGGCTAAGTGCTTGGTAAAATACTTATACTGTACATATAAGGTGCAGTATGTACGTATGTTCTGACTTACGTCGAAATTCGGTTTACGACGCCGCGTAGGAACGGATCTCCGTTCCACATACTAAAAACATGCATGTTAGGCTGATTGGCAACTCTAAATTGTCCCTAGATGTGAGCAAGAGAGTGAATGGTTGTTTGTCTCATTTGACTCCATGTGTCCCTGTGATGGACTGGAGACCTGTCCACCTCTTGCACAGTGAAAGCTGGACATGGGCACCAGTGACACCCCCCTCCCCCCCCCCCCCCGTGACCCAAAATGGATGAAGTGGGTAAAAGATAATGGATGGATGATTTGTGGAGATTCTAGTTTTTTTTGCAGCTCCTGGGTGACTGGGCGGCGCCAAGTAGGGCTGAACGATTTTGGAAAATAATCTAATTGCGATTATTTTTCTATTAATTGCGATTGCGATTTAAAATGCGATTATTTTTTTAAAATACCTTCTCAAGTATTTTTCAACAAACAGAAGCAATAAATTAATCTGTTTTATAATAAACAATGTCAGATTTATTTAAAGCAGAGATTACAATAAAGCAAACAAATCTATGCCTTTTCTTTTCACCATTTCTATTTTTTCTTGTTTCATAAACATAATAGTAAACATGTTAAGTGAATTTCCTAACTACTGTCTGAACTTCACATGACAGTTAATAAATAAATGTAAAAAATTAGATATATTTTTTTTAAAACTTACTGCTTTCCAGCCAGTAACATCTAAAATAAAGTGCAAAAAACAGAGAATCTGCTTTAACCAACTCGTTCTGGGAATTCAAACTCAGTGAACACTAAATAAACTAGTATCTGTTCTTATTAAATCTTTTAGATGTAAAAAAAAAAAAAAAGAACAACTCTTGGAACAATAATGTAAACATGTAGTCAGTCAGTAACAGCAAGATGCAGAGCCTTGTGAACAGACTCCAACACCTCAGGTTGCCAGGTTAGGATAAGGGAGTGTGCATAACAGTCACCTGACAGCACCTGAAATGGTTTTAAGCTGCTCTAGCACCCTGGCAATCCTTTGGATCCCCATCTTGTTGGACATTCAGTGATGAGGCTGTGTCCAGAAAGTTTGAGATCCCTCTTCAGTCATTGCTGCCTTCTTCCAACTGTGGGAGAGACACTGCCATCCTTTAGTACATGTCCTGTAATACAAAATAAAAAATAAATACACACATTCACATCCTCCACTCTCACTTGTGCAAAAATTGAGGACCTGAAAAATCTTGTTAGTTAAAAACAATGTAGAGGTTTTAGCTTTTCCCAGTTTATCAATGTTAAGAGAATGCAAAACGTGATAACTAAATAGCTTCACATTACTGAACATAATAATTAACATTTTTATTTAAAACGGACAATAAGGATAATATAATAGTCGTGACATCACGACCAGGTTTGGTAATACACGTAATGAGAAAATGCATCACCTCATCTAAATAGCTATGCTAAAGCTAAGATAACAACACCACCACCACTAGTTTTTAAAAAATCAGCTTGCGCAAAACGTGTGTTTTACTGGTTCTGTATTAATTCATATCACTAACGACACAACTGTTTTTTTTAAATCAGATAATTAATGAGCTTTTTCACGAAGAACTTTAGCTTGCAGAGCTAGCTGCTAACAGGGCACCGTCAACAACAGTCCTGATCACATGACCAGCTCGTGCTCTGTTTATCTTCCGCTGTCTCGTGTTTCAGCCTCTAAGATCAGATACACGTTTAAATGGGCTAACTTACCTGAATTTATAACTTTTATGACTTGTGTAGAGCCTTAAGCAACTGTGTTGGAGCGCACGGTCTCCTCCTCTCTGCTCTGTTTTGCTCCGCTCAGAGCTGCGCGCGGCCAGAGCGGCTCACTCCCAAGTCACGTGACCAGTCAAATCGCAGCCCGTGCGATTAGTGAATCGCGTTTTAACATATCGTGAGATAATCGCAAATGCGATTAATCGTGCAGCCTTAGCGCCAACCCCATCCTGCACTGGTGGAGGACTGAGCTGTATGTACAGTACTTGAGCTCCTGAGGGACAGCAGTTCAATGTTGGATCATTGAAGCCCTTGGGTACTTTGTGACAGCCATTGCTACAAATAATTCCTAGAGAATACCAGCCTGTGTTTGTCTTTGTCGACACCTGCTCCATTAGGTTGTCTACCCCCTGCGAATACTCACCTTCCTCAAGTCTCCTCGAGTCTGTCAGGAACCACTAACCTCTTCAGTCAGCCTGAGATCAATCCCACCTGTCGACACTGAAGCTGCTCTGCTGGTTTCCCTCCGCCACGCTCACCTGATCACTCACATGTACTCCTCTCCTCTGGAAGCGCCACGCTCCAAATTGACATGTTATCATAGAAAATCCTTGCTCCACAGATCCCCATACTTGCCTGACCACCCTTTTCTTGAAGATAATCCCCCCTCCAAGTAAATATCTCCATTTCACAATAAACTGTACTTACCTTTACAATCAAGTGGTGGATCCTCACCATCAGTTTGCTTATTCTGGGTTTAAAACTGGTCACTTCCTAATACAGTATTTACCAAACATCACCCGTCAGAAGGTGGGCGGTGAAGAGCTGCCATGTCAGAAAGTATCACTTCTGTAAAAATTTGATAAAAAAAAAATCCACAAGTGATGCAACGGGCTGGTCTTGTGACCAGAAGTGAAACTGATACCTGGAAATACAGAAATGTAAATAAACAGAAATATAAGACTGACGATCAGTTTCTGGGCCAGCACCGCCACTGGACGTTCTGGAGAATATATATATATA
>JBBPBX010009882.1:4318-18616 GCA_038048925.1 Garcialebias charrua
GGGCTTGGGGCTCCTGTGCGTCTGTGGCTCCGGTCCTCCCTGTGTTACCGTCGTGTTGTGGGTGCTGATCTGTGAGTCCCCACATCCACTGTTGAACATTCTAATGGATAAATCTTATAGTGCGTGCTCACACAGGTGTTTAGATCCAGTTGTTTATCAGATACACACTCAGTTGGGTTGTGGTGGCCACTAAATACATCTTGTATCACCATGTACCATATAAAAGACTTTCTAATGATGTTGTTTGTATCATTATACTGTATATGTTGTTTTATTGTTGTGGTTTCTCTGTTTTGTCTTTTTCTTTTCTTCTCTGCAGGTCTAGAGGCAGACTTCAGTGATGTTGATGTGTGTTCTCTTTATACCTCTCTCTCTCTCTCTCTACTATCTTCTTTCTCTTTTACCCCTTCTCTCACTTTTTTAGCTTTGTTTTCTTCTTTGTCTTTTCATCCCTGTGTCCATTACATCTTAAACAAACCCAAAGCAAATTCTAATAAAATTTTATTTATACACCAGACATAATGCTCTGCTTGTGAAAGTAAATGTGTTGGTATCACCTCGACACTCAGACAATAATTCTGAGTGACACAATGCTGAACAGGACAAGGAAAAACAAAAAAAACTGACAGACACACAGGTAACACATCTGACAGACACACAGGTAACACACCTGACAGACACACAGGTAACACACCTGACAGACACACAGGTAACACACCTGACAGACACACAGGTAACACACCTGACAGACACACAGGTAACACACCTGACAGACACACAGGTAACACACCTGACAGACACACAGGTGACACACCTGACAGACACACAGGTAACACACCTGACAGACACACAGGTGACACACCTGACAGACACACAGGTGACACACCTGACAGACACACAGGTGACACACCTGACAGACACACAGGTAACACACCTGACAGACACACAGGTAACACACCTGACAGACACACAGGTAACACACCTGACAGACACACAGGTAACACACCTGACAGACACACAGGTAACACACCTGACAGACACACAGGTAACACACCTGACAGACACACAGGTGACACACCTGACAGACACACAGGTAACACACCTGACAGACACACAGGTGACACACCTGACAGACACACAGGTGACACACCTGACAGACACACAGGTGACACACCTGACAGACACACAGGTGACACACCTGACAGACACACAGGTAACACACCTGACAGACACACAGGTGACACACCTGACAGACACACAGGTGACACACCTGACAGACACACAGGTGACACACCTGACAGACACACAGGTGACACACCTGACAGACACACAGGTAACACACCTGACAGACACACAGGTAACACACCTGACAGACACACAGGTAACACACCTGACAGACACACAGGTGACACACCTGACAGACACACAGGTAACACACCTGACAGACACACAGGTAACACACCTGACAGACACACAGGTGACACACCTGACAGACACACAGGTGACACACCTGACAGACACACAGGTGACACACCTGACAGACACACAGGTGACACACCTGACAGACACACAGGTGACACACCTGACAGACACACAGGTGACACACCTGACAGACACACAGGTAACACACCTGACAGACACACAGGTAACACACCTGACAGACACACAGGTGACACACCTGACAGACACACAGGTAACACACCTGACAGACACACAGGTGACACACCTGACAGACACACAGGTGACACACCTGACAGACACACAGGTGACACACCTGACAGACACACAGGTAACACACCTGACAGACACACAGGTGACACACCTGACAGACACACAGGTAACACACCTGACAGACACACAGGTGACACACCTGACAGACACACAGGTAACACACCTGACAGACACACAGGTAACACACCTGACAGACACACAGGTGACACACCTGACAGACACACAGGTAACACACCTGACAGACACACAGGTAACACACCTGACAGACACACAGGTAACACACCTGACAGACACACAGGTGACACACCTGACAGACACACAGGTGACACACCTGACAGACACACAGGTAACACACCTGACAGACACACAGGTGACACACCTGACAGACACACAGGTAACACACCTGACAGACACACAGGTGACACACCTGACAGACACACAGGTAACACACCTGACAGACACACAGGTGACACACCTGACAGACACACAGGTGACACACCTGACAGACACACAGGTGACACACCTGACAGACACACAGGTAACACACCTGACAGACACACAGGTAACACACCTGACAGACACACAGGTGACACACCTGACAGACACACAGGTAACACACCTGACAGACACACAGGTAACACACCTGACAGACACACAGGTAACACACCTGACAGACACACAGGTGACACACCTGACAGACACACAGGTGACACACCTGACAGACACACAGGTGACACACCTGACAGACACACAGGTGACACACCTGACAGACACACAGGTAACACACCTGACAGACACACAGGTAACACACCTGACAGACACACAGGTGACACACCTGACAGACACACAGGTGACACACCTGACAGACACACAGGTGACACACCTGACAGACACACAGGTAACACACCTGACAGACACACAGGTAACACACCTGACAGACACACAGGTGACACACCTGACAGACACACAGGTGACACACCTGACAGACACACAGGTAACACACCTGACAGACACACAGGTGACACACCTGACAGACACACAGGTAACACACCTGACAGACACACAGGTAACACACCTGACAGACACACAGGTGACACACCTGACAGACACACAGGTGACACACCTGACAGACACACAGGTGACACACCTGACAGACACACAGGTAACACACCTGACAGACACACAGGTGACACACCTGACAGACACACAGGTGACACACCTGACAGACACACAGGTGACACACCTGACAGACACACAGGTAACACACCTGACAGACACACAGGTGACACACCTGACAGACACACAGGTGACACACCTGACAGACACACAGGTGACACACCTGACAGACACACAGGTAACACACCTGACAGACACACAGGTGACACACCTGACAGACACACAGGTGACACACCTGACAGACACACAGGTGACACACCTGACAGACACACAGGTAACACACCTGACAGACACACAGGTGACACACCTGACAGACACACAGGTAACACACCTGACAGACACACAGGTGACACACCTGACAGACACACAGGTAACACACCTGACAGACACACAGGTAACACACCTGACAGACACACAGGTGACACACCTGACAGACACACAGGTGACACACCTGACAGACACACAGGTAACACACCTGACAGACACACAGGTGACACACCTGACAGACACACAGGTGACACACCTGACAGACACACAGGTGACACACCTGACAGACACACAGGTGACACACCTGACAGACACACAGGTGACACACCTGACAGACACACAGGTAACACACCTGACAGACACACAGGTGACACACCTGACAGACACACAGGTGACACACCTGACAGACACACAGGTGACACACCTGACAGACACACAGGTGACACACCTGACAGACACACAGGTAACACACCTGACAGACACACAGGTGACACACCTGACAGACACACAGGTGACACACCTGACAGACACACAGGTGACACACCTGACAGACACACAGGTGACACACCTGACAGACACACAGGTGACACACCTGACAGACACACAGGTGACACACCTGACAGACACACAGGTGACACACCTGACAGACACACAGGTAACACACCTGACAGACACACAGGTGACACACCTGACAGACACACAGGTGACACACCTGACAGACACACAGGTGACACACCTGACAGACACACAGGTGACACACCTGACAGACACACAGGTAACACACCTGACAGACACACAGGTGACACACCTGACAGACACACAGGTAACACACCTGACAGACACACAGGTAACACACCTGACAGACACACAGGTGACACACCTGACAGACACACAGGTGACACACCTGACAGACACACAGGTGACACACCTGACAGACACACAGGTGACACACCTGACAGACACACAGGTGACACACCTGACAGACACACAGGTGACACACCTGACAGACACACAGGTAACACACCTGACAGACACACAGGTGACACACCTGACAGACACACAGGTGACACACCTGACAGACACACAGGTGACACACCTGACAGACACACAGGTGACACACCTGACAGACACACAGGTAACACACCTGACAGACACACAGGTGACACACCTGACAGACACACAGGTGACACACCTGACAGACACACAGGTGACACACCTGACAGACACACAGGTGACACACCTGACAGACACACAGGTGACACACCTGACAGACACACAGGTAACACACCTGACAGACACACAGGTAACACACCTGACAGACACACAGGTAACACACCTGACAGACACACAGGTAACACACCTGACAGACACACAGGTAACACACCTGACAGACACACAGGTAACACACCTGACAGACACACAGGTAACACACCTGACAGACACACAGGTAACACACCTGACAGACACACAGGTAACACACCTGACAGACACACAGGTAACACACCTGACAGACACACAGGTAACACACCTGACAGACACACAGGTAACACACCTGACAGACACACAGGTAACACACCTGACAGACACACAGGTAACACACCTGACAGACACACAGGTAACACACCTGACAGACACACAGGTAACACACCTGACAGACACACAGGTGACACACCTGACAGACACACAGGTGACACACCTGACAGACACACAGGTGACACACCTGACAGACACACAGGTAACACACCTGACAGACACACAGGTAACACACCTGACAGACACACAGGTGACACACCTGACAGACACACAGGTGACACACCTGACAGACACACAGGTGACACACCTGACAGACACACAGGTGACACACCTGACAGACACACAGGTAACACACCTGACAGACACACAGGTAACACACCTGACAGACACACAGGTGACACACCTGACAGACACACAGGTGACACACCTGACAGACACACAGGTGACACACCTGACAGACACACAGGTGACACACCTGACAGACACACAGGTGACACACCTGACAGACACACAGGTGACACACCTGACAGACACACAGGTGACACACCTGACAGACACACAGGTGACACACCTGACAGACACACAGGTGACACACCTGACAGACACACAGGTGACACACCTGACAGACACACAGGTGACACACCTGACAGACACACAGGTAACACACCTGACAGACACACAGGTAACACACCTGACAGACACACAGGTAACACACCTGACAGACACACAGGTAACACACCTGACAGACACACAGGTAACACACCTGACAGACACACAGGTAACACACCTGACAGACACACAGGTAACACACCTGACAGACACACAGGTAACACACCTGACAGACACACAGGTAACACACCTGACAGACACAGGTAACACACCTGACAGACACACAGGTAACACACCTGACAGACACACAGGTAACACACCTGTCAGACACACAGGTAACACACCTGTCAGACACACAGGTAACACACCTGTCAGACACAGGTAACATACCTGTCAGACACAGGTAACATACCTGACACAATTATTTTAAATCTGTTTATTTCCAGATGTTTTTACGTCCATTCTGGACTCCTATAGTTCAGAGGCATGACAAACTGAACCTGAACACGTATGTGCTTTTCAACACGCCAGCTGCGATCATTAGCCATGTTGTCATTTGCTGGTTCAGACTGAACGCAAACATGGAGTGTTTACAGACAACACGTTACATGAAGCTACACGTGTTGATCACATGACCACTGACATCATGAAGCTACACGTGTTGATCACATGACCACTGACATCATGACTTCAGTCTCCACTCGGGATCATGACACCAGTTCAGAGCAGGAGAAACAATCTTCTTCCCACATGACGCTACACCTACAGTTTCTCCAGATGTTCTGAGCAACCATTGTTGTCCAGATTTTCTGAGCATCCCATGTTCTCCAGATGTTCTCCAGGTGTTCTGAGCAGCCCATGTTCTCCAGATGTTCTCCAGGTGTTCTGAGCAGCACATGTTCTCCAGGATGTTCTCAAGATGCAATGAGCAACTCATATTCTCCAGGTGTTATAAGCAGCCCATTTAATCCAGATGTTCTCTAGATTTTCTGAGCAGCACATTATCCAGATGTTCTTCTGGTGTTATGAGCAGCCCATGCTCTTTAGATGTTCTCCAGATGATATGAGCAGACCATGTTCTCCAGATGTCCATGTGTTATGAGCAACCCATGTTCTCCAGATGTTGCTCCTCTGCAGCCATGGCAGCTGCTTGTAGTGTCTCTGTGTCACTCTGCAGAGGATTTAGCTGCTTCCTCTCACTGTGCATGTTGTTTTCATGACGTTTCAAATCCGACGCCTAAAAATACAGAAGACACTGAACTCAACACCACAAACCCTGAGGGTTACCTAGCAACAACTATTCAATTCAGTTTATTTATATAGCACCAATTAACAACAAACTGTTTAATACTAGATTAGAATAACTAATAACCTGCTGCTTTAGTACAACCTCTAGTCTCTAGTACTGTCCTCAGTAGTCTGTAGTACTGTCCTCAGTAATCTGTAGTACTGTCCTCGGTAGTCTGTAGTACTGTCCTCAGTAGTCCGTAGTACTGTCCGCAGTAGTGTGTAATACAGTCCTCAGTAGTGTGTAATACTGTCCTCAGTAATCTGTAGTACTGTCCTCAGTAGTCTGTAGTACTGTCCGCAGTAGTCTGTAGCACTGTCCTCAGTAGTCTGTAGTACTGTCCTCAGTAGTCTGTAGTAATTTCCTCAGTAATCTGTAGTACTGTCCTCAGTAGTCTGTAGTACTGTCCGCAGTAGTCTGTAGTACTTTCCTCAGTAGTCTGTAGTACTGTCCTCAGTAGTCTGTAGTACTGTCCTCAGTAGTCTGTAGTACTACCACTAGTAGGGCTGGGCCATATCATATCGTTCACGATAATACCTGTAAAAAAAGCTTGCCCGGGCAAAAAAAAAATGATATCATGATATGCTATATTCATGACGTAATACGTCAGGTCGCCCCGCCCCCTTAACAACCGAGCGTGCCGAACGACCAAACCGAACTGTGCACCTCCCTCCACCTGTCGGTACTGGTGTAACGCTAATTAGTTACGCGCAATACTAGCTAGCTAAAATGCTAAAAACAGAGAACGCGCGTCTCAGCTTCTCTATCCAGCTCTAAACTGCAGGTACAGACAGCTCAACTGTCTCCGCCTCCCCACATCCCGCTCTGAGTTGCCAGTGCAGGCTGCGTCTCCGCCTCCCCACATCCCGCTCTGAGTTGCCAGTGCAGGCTGCGTCTCCCCCGCTCTAAACTGTAAGTAAAAATACGCGCAGCTCAATTGTCTCTTGAGTTCCACAGCTGGTCCACGGACCAAGAGGCAGATGATCAGAGACAGATCAGTCAGAGAAATGAATAATTCCTGCATGAATAGATGAAGCTGAAACACCAACAAGCTTCAGGGTTGGTTGATCACCTTGTTACAAATTCTGGAAGTTACAGCTCATTTAAAGGCAACATATTTTGTTGTAGGTTTCATTTATGCTCAACAGATCTTAAGCTTCATTTTATTTAGTTGTTTTAGGAAACTACAGCTTTCACTGCAGCGGTTTGCAGCCGAGTGTGATGCGGCCGGGATGGGAAACATACACAGATGACAAAAATGTNCGGCCGGGATGAGGATCAGTTCCTCCAAATCCGAGGCCATGGTCTTGAGCCGGAAAAGGGTAGCATGCCCTCTCCGGGTCGGGGAGGAGGTCCTGCCCCAAGTGGAGGAGTTTAAGTATCTCGGGATCTTGTTCACGAATGAGGGAAAACTGGAGCGTGAGATCGATAGGCGGATAGGTGCAGCGTCCGCAGTGAAGCGGGCGCTGTACCGGTCTGTCGTGGTGAAGAGAGAGCTGAGTCAAAAGGCAAAGCTCTCAATTTACCGATCGATCTACGTTCCCACCCTCATCTATGGTCATGAGCTTTGGGTTATGACCGAAAGAACAAGATCTCGGATACAAGCGGCTGAAATGAGTTTTCTCCGCAGGGTGTCTGGACTCTCCCTTAGAGATAGGGTGAGAAGCTCAGTCATCCGGGAGGGACTCGGAGTAGAGCCGCTGCTTCTCCACATCGAGAGGAGCCAGTTGAGGTGGCTCGGGCATCTGGTTAGGATGCCTCCTGGACGCCTCCCTGGTGAGGTGTTCCGGGCATGTCCCACCGGGAGGAGACCCAGGACACGCTGGAGGGACTATGTTTCTCGGCTGGCCTGGGAACGCCTTGGGATTCCCCCAGAGGAGCTGCTCCAAGTGGCTGGGGAGAGGGAAGTCTGGGCCTCCCTACTTAGGCTGCTACCCCCGCGACCCAACCCCGGATAAGTGGAAGAGAATGGATGGATGGATGGATGAAAACTACGGTACACCTGCACTTTAGTTTTTGTTGATCTATATTTTGTGCAAACTTTTTCAATCTAAATAACAGAATCATTTGTATTTTTTATTTTGATACTTGGAGGCTGAATACTTTACTAAATAAAGTAATTTCAGTAAAATTACCTCTTGTTGTTTTTTCATCCATCCATCCATCCATTGTCGTCCGCTTATCCGGACCCCCAGGGGTGGATGAGATTCGCCCTGAGTTCCTTAGGGCTCTGGATGTTGTGGGGTTGTGTTGGCTTACGCGACTCTGCAATATCGCGTGGACATCGGGGGCAGTTCCCTTGGATTGGCAGACTGGGGTGGTGGTCCCCCTATTCAAAAAGGGGGACCGTAGGGTGTGTTCCAACTATAGGGGGATCACACTCTTAAGCCTCCCTGGTAAGGTATATTCTTGTTGTTTTTTAATTTTTATATAATACTGCAAAGCAAAATGTTAAGTTAGTTTTGTCAAATAAATAACTATGATTTCTGGGTTTTTTTGTGATATCACGAAATTCATAGTTATCGTCAGAATGCTCTGAAATTTCTCGATATAATATTTGAGCCATATCGCCCACCCCTAACCACTAGTCTGTAGTACTGTCCTCAGTAGTCTGTAGAATGACATATACGCTGTAGTACTGTCTTCAGTAGTCTGCAGTACTGTCCTGAGTAATCTGTAGTACTGTCCTAAGTAGTCTGTAGAACGACATATACTCTGTAGTACTGTCCTCAGTAGTCTGCAGTACTTTCCTCAGTAATCTGTAGTACTGTCCTCAGTAGTCTGTAGTACTGTCCTCAGTAGTCTGTAGTACTGTCCTCAGAAATCTGTAGTACTGTCCTCAGAAATCTGTAGTACTGTCCTCAGTAGTCTCTAGTACTGTCCTCAGTAGTCTCTAGTACTGTCCTCAGTAGTCTCTAGTACTGTCCTCAGTAGTCTCTAGTACTGTCCTCAGTAGTCTCTAGTACTGTCCTCAGTAGTCTCTAGTACTGTCCTCAGTAGTCTCTAGTACTGTCCTCAGTAGTCTCTAGTACTGTCCTCAGTAGTCTCTGTCCTCAGTAGTCTCTAGTACTGTCCTCAGTAGTCTGTAGTACTGTCCTCAGTAGTCTGTAGTACTGTCCTCAGTAGTCTGTAGTACTGTCCTCAGTAGTCTGTAGTACTGTCCTCAGTAGTCTGTAGTACTGTCCTCAGTAGTCTCTAGTACTGTCCTCAGTAGTCTCTAGTACTGTCCTCAGTAATCTCTAGTACTGTCCTCAGTAGTCTGTAGTAGTGTCGTAAGTATTGTCTGTACAACTATGTCAGTGGTACCTTGGCGAAGGCCTTAGTGCAGGAAGGACAGACGAAAGGTTTCTCTCCTCTGTGTCTCCTCTCGTGGTCCTTCAGGTGAGACTTGTGTTTAAACGCCTGCAGAGAGACAGCTGAGTGTTAGACAGGCAAGAAGCAAACATGTAACACTCAGACCTCCAGACAGGTGGGAGAAAGACAGGTGAGCTCACCTTATCACACATCTGGCACGCGAATGGTCTTTCATTGCTGTGAACTCGCTCGTGTTTTTTCAGGTCAGGGGCTCGAATAAAAGACTTTCCACAAACGTCACACCTGTACGGTTTGAAGCCCGTATGGATTTTCAGGTGTTCTGGAGTAAACAAGTGAGGGCGAAGTCAAATACGACTTGAGCAAATGCACAAAACAGCATCCTATTGTCTCCTACCAAGAACTTTTAATCTGAAAACACCAAAAAGTACCTGAGAACAGGTCTGGTAAGTGACTGACTTACCTTTCAGGTGAGCATGGGTGGTAAAAGCTTTGGAGCAGATATCACAGGCAAACGGACGCTCAGCTGAGTGAAGCTTCTCGTGTTTTCTGCAGAGACAAAAAAGGTGTTCCATCAGGTTTGGTTATCTTCAGATGCACTGATCAGATTTAAGATTCTGTCACAGAACACCTCAGTCTGGGACATGTTCTGGCTGCCTCGGTTTGTCTTCTAAATGGACTGAGGCAGAGAGGGGCTTTAAGACTGCCCACATTTGGTGTTCCTCTGTGCCACCACAAGGTAGTAACAGAGGAAAGACAGTCGATGTGAATAATTAACCTGAGGAGCCGTGGCTCAATAACATGATGCCATCAATTCAATTCATTTATCTGTACATCGCCAAGTCCCATCAGACATCGTCTCAGGGCGCTGTACAAAAACATTCAATAAAAAAGACCTTTAGTAAAAGTTCTATAAGAAAGCAGCAGATTGGGTTGAATCTTCACTTCATCACAGTCTCCCATCCTGAGCAAGCACAAAGGCAACAGTGGCAAGGAAAACTCCCTCACGAGGAAGAAACCTTTAGCAGAACCAGACTCAAGACAAGTGGCCATCTGCTTCGACCGGCTGGGTTTGAGAGGAACAGGAAGGGGGAACAGATACACAATGTGCCTTCACGCTGACTGGCAGGGGTCCATGCCCTGCAGTGTAGGTGTGGCAGATGACATCCACGATCCAGTGGGAGAGGTGCTGTGTGGAAAGAGGATAGCCCAAACTAGGGCCAGACAGCTGGTCTGAACATCGTATAACGGCAGTAGCTGCAACGTATGCCTCCAGTGCTCTCACTGGGCACAATGATCCAGACCCCTCGCCAGGTGTAGGCTGAAAATGCGCCAGCCTCAACAGTAGGTTACAGTTAGAGTGAGATAACACCTTGGTACAAATGCAGTGTTTGTTCACAAGGTAACATGGACATGGACAAGAAATGGAAACATCTTTATCAAAACAAATGACGGGCCTCAGGCTAAAATAATAAAAGAACTGAAGGATCTGGAAAAACTTAGATGAACTCAGGAGAGGACAAATTATAAATCATTGAAACAACTCACACACAAAATGGGCATAATCTACAATCAAATGAACAAATACATTGAAACATGACAACATACGAAGACTCAGAACATAAAATATATAATGTTGAAGATGTGATTGATACAATTTTTTTCCCGTAATAAAAGATAGCAAATATTATAATGAAGAGCAGTTTAATGACATCAATATGACAAATGGAAATCTCTCTATTGTTCACTTCAATAGTAGAAGTATTAATGCAAATATATCCAAGATAACAATTAAACATAACTTTTACTTTAATAGCAATGTCAGAGACATGGCTCAATGATGAAAACACAAATAATATTCACATTAAAGGTTATGAATTATATCATATGAACAGAAATAATAAAAGGGGTGGTGGAGTCGCTATATTTGTTAATAATGAAATAAAATGTAAATTAATTAGCGAAATGTCAATAATTGTTGATAATTCATCCATCCATCCATTCTCTTCCGCTTATCTGGGGTCGGGTCGCGGGGGTAGCAGCCTAAGTAGGAGACCCAGACTTCCCTCTCCCCAGCCACTTGGAGCAGCTCCTCCGGGGGAATCCCAAGGCGTTCCCAGGCCAGCCGAGAAACATAGTCCCTCCAGCGTGTCCTGGGTCTTCCTCTGGGTCTCCTCCCGGTGGGACATGCCCGGAACACCTCACCAGGGAGGCGTCCAGGAGGCATCCTAACCAGATGCCCGAGCCACCTCAACTGGCTCCTCTCGATGTGGAGAAGCAGCGGCTCTACTCCGAGTCCCTCCCGGATGACTGAGCTTCTCACCCTATCTCTAAGGGAGAGTCCAGCCACCCTGCGGAGAAAACTCATTTCAGCCGCTTGTATCCGAGATCTTGTTCTTTCGGTCATAACCCAAAGCTCATGACCATAGATGAGGGTGGGAACGTAGATCGATCGGTAAATTGAGAGCTTTGCCTTTTGACTCAGCTCTCTCTTCACCACGACAGACCGGTACAGCGCCTGCTTCACAGCGGACGCTGCACCTATCCGCCTATCGATCTGTGGAAATTATAACAATAGAAATAATTAACAAGAATGATTAAAAACATAATAATAAATTGTGTATATAGATCACCAGGATCAAATATAGAAATATTCACTGATAAAATCTTGGAGCTATTGGAAAAGAGTTAAAAAAAAAAAGTTTTTTGTGTGGAGACTTTAATATTGATCTGGGAAATAAAACAGATTCAAATAACATCAGTACATTTATAAATTTAATGTATAGTTTAAATCTGTATCCGTTGATATCAAAGCCAACAAGAATTACAACTCATAGTGCCACAATAATTGATAATATTTTCACAAATATAACAAATGGGGATGTGATAGGTGGTATTTTAACGACCGACTTAAGTGATCATTTACCAGTTTTCACAATCTATCCACAATATTCTTGGGGGTGTCACTGTAGAAGCGAATGTGCATTGTACTTCCTGTCCGACACCAGAAGTGCCTGTATTCCATAGGCGGAGTATGGATCGCGGGTGTTTTTGAAAGTTATTTTCATTCATTTTATCGGAGCAAACACAGCTTTTGTTTAAACGGAACGTTTACTGAAATGTCCTACCGGGGTTCAGGTACCTGCTGTGCTGTTCGCGGCTGCACCAACAACCGGACCAAGCTAAATCTTTGGCTAAAACAACAGTGTTTTCAACACGGACCCAAAACAAAGAAAGAGTGTTCCTGCATCCTTCTCTATGGCTGTGTCTGCGCGATCAGGTAACATCTGTAATTTCTTTTTATTCAGGGAGGGTTTATTAATGAGAGTTTTGGATGATTTACTGTCTTAAAATGATATATGTCAGGCGCGACCGGTATTTTTAGCCGAGATAGCTGCTAATAAACCTTAGCCGAGAGGCCGGAGCAAACGCGTTCGCTATTTATGTATTTTAAATTATGTCTGCGCGATCAGGTAACATCTTTTTATTCGGGGAGGGTTTATTAATGAGAGTTTTGGAAGATTTACTGTCTTAAAACGATAGATCTCAGACGCGACCGGTATTTTTAGCCGAGATAGCTGCTAACAAACCTTAGCCGAGAGGCCGGAGCAAACGCGTTCGCTATTTATGTATTTTTAAATTATGTCTGCGCGATCAGGTAACATCTGTAATTTCTTTTTATTTGTCCCTCCTCTTTTAACAAAACGAGTGGTGTTCCCACATTTTTAATGAACTAAAACAACAAAGTTTGGACTGTCTTCAACTGTATTACTCGCATGTAAACAAACGGTGTTTCCGGTCAACCGGAAGTCGTGTGCACATTTCGCGCAAAGCGTCATGGGGCGTAGGAATACTGTGGATAAAAATTATCAAAGCATCACAAAAGCAGTTACAACGAAGAAAAAGATAATAAACACATCAAAAAAAGCTTTGGATAAATTAAAAGAGGATCTAGTGTACCGTATTTTCCGATCTATAAGTCTCACCTTTTGCCTAATTTGCATGCCCTACGACTTATTGAGCAGTGCAACATGTTTATGGATTTTTTCCCATATTTTTAGACCAATTTTTGGCGGAGGAGGGAGAGGAGGGGAAAAGCATTCGCCTACGGCAAGAGCAAGTGGTGAAGTGAATCAACAGAGATAGAACTTTTCAAGATTCAAGGTTCAAGGTGACTTTATTGTCATTCACATGAGGTGGAACAAAATTGTGTACTCAAGAGTCCCAGTTACACCCAAAAGCCAAAGACGGAGAAGCACAGGCTGGCCCATCACTGACCTACATACAGACTAAATTTGGTCCAGCTTCTAACCGAATTCGGTGTTCAGTGACTCAGAGAGCCAGTTGGGACCATCCCAAAAATTATTTTGGTCCAGGACCAG